>JAQJVL010003168.1:0-67892 GCA_035578905.1 Stictocephala bisonia | reverse complement strand
GGCAAATATCTAGAGTTATTTATATATGTTTATATACAAGAGTCTCTTTCCTGTACTAGTAAGTTCATAAAAGAATGGAGCCATGAACTATAAGTATGGAGATTATCCATACTTATAGTTCATAACTATAGGCAAAAAAAATGTGTATTGCTAGTAGCAATACACATTTTTTTGGCCTAGATTTTGTCAAACATCATCAAAAATGCAGAAGCATGCATTTTGTAATTGTACTTTTATGTTCATATTAACTGATGGGGACAAATAATTCATTTAGGAAATTGAATTAAATACATACATATCAGCTTACAATTAGAAATGTTTTTAAATAACTACTAAAATATTGGACAACATTAAAATGTGCTAGCTTTGTTATTAGTCCAAGTTCAACATCCCAATTGTGATGTTTATGCAACAATAAACAATAGTGGATGGCTACAGTACTGTTAGTTATTGTTTCAATGGAAATTGTGTTATGCCCTTGATAATATACACCTACAATAGATATTCCATCTTATAGGAATATTTGTGCCTGTAATTTTGTTAGTTAGTGCCCGCAAGCACAGCTGATCTTAAACAGCATTACATTTACATGGGACTACACTAGCGCTCCACAATGGACCACAAAAACAGCTGATATTTTGAGACTCAAAATTTAACATAGGATGGGAAATTATTTGTGTATAAAATCGATGGTTATCCTGTAGTGTTCAAAATTGAAACACTGTAACATAGATCAAATTTATGAATGTAATATTTGCAACATCTTTAAATCAGCTGGGTAGACCTTTGACAAAGAATTTAAGCCCTTTGAAGAAAACTGAAAATAGAAGTTAAAAGACATGTCAGCTATGTTTTTATTTATAATCGAATGCTTACATTGCAGCTCCAATCAGATTTGAAATTACACTAAACAGACAAGGATGTAATGGATGTAAGGCCATAAAGACACAATATGACATGAAACAAGAAACCCTCAATAAATTCATATTAACTTATTCTTAATTCTAACAGCAAAACCAAGGCCTTAATAGAGTATCATAAACAAGGAAATAAAGGTAAACAAAATAAAGGACCATAGGGAGAGTTAGTAGCCAAACGGTCTAAATTGTCAGGACTTTGAACCTGAGTTAGCAATAGCGCAGGTTTTCAAAGCCTTAGCTGGAAGTTTAGGATCTTTTCCGTTAATTCATTACTACTACTTTTTTTGTTTCTGTTAATTCACTACCACTTTATAAATATTCTATTGCTCTAAAGACTTTTCCCCAATCATTTTTACGTCCACTGTGGTATTCCTTGTCTGCTAGGAATCCGATATCACTGGCCTTATCTTATTGCTTTCCAAGAACTTACACACGGCGAGCAAATTCGGCGGTAAGCCAGTCATTGGATTCACTTTAGTAGCCAACAACCTAACCTAACCTAACTGTAATTGTGATAAAAAAAGTAGTGGTAGTGAATTAACGGAAAAAGTTCAAAGTTTTTCAGTAATGCCCACTTTTTACCATACTGGTTCTCCCTTTTACACTACCTGAATAAATTATTGATCTGTGCGGGGAACTTAGGCAGACAGAGTAAGGGGACAAACCATACAGGACAAGATAAGTACATTATTGATAAAAACTTCCAGTTCAGTCCTGACACCTTATAACGCTCAACCACAGACTTGCCATATATACCTGTAGTACAAGAAAAAGCAGTCAGTAGTACTTGGTTATGGAAAATCCTGTACTAAACCTTCTGTAGAAATTGTGGAGTTAAAGTATATCTCTGTGGATATAAAATTATTACCTGCTTTCAGTGTAGGGATGGCTGCAATTTCTCAATGGCGGATTGCACTATCTCAGACTCCTCAGTTTGTGGAGTAAAAGTTTTACAGCCATCACCTCTAGTTAAACAAAACAACCATTCTCCACCAACCATTGAAACTATCAACAGGTAAGACTCCTCCAAATTTTTGTTGAAATGGTAAACTGAAGAGATACAATGCAGATAAAGTTAGTGAAATATTTTGGGAGCAACTGGCCCTTCCTTAATCACTAGAAAAAGGGACCAGTTGCTCAAATAGTTAATTTAAGTCTGTTGTGTGTCTATCTTCGGTTCACAATTTCACTGTATATGCTGCTTTCAATTCTTTTCACTTTTTCCTGAACTTCCAGTCCTAGTGTCAAAAAATAACCTGTGAATACTTAAATTACTAACCAACAACTCCCTTCCGGGGTGAAACATTTTAAATAAAAGGACATATATTAGAGGTGTGCTAGCTTGTGTGTTTTCTTTCATTAGTCGAGCTGAAGCTTTAAAAAAATTTGAGGCAATAGGCTTGAAGTCTAGTCTATCATTACTTAAGGTAAATTAATCATAGTTATTAATGTAGTTAGAACAAAAATCATAGTTCAAACAGTAAATTATAATTATTAAGTTTTGATTTATTAATTACAGCCAATACATTTATGCAATGAAATAAATCAAAAAATATATAGCATATAGTACAAGTTTAGCATTTAAGTCGAGCAAGTATAAAGCCTTTTGTAATGTTGGGTTCTTTTTATTTGTTTTACACATTAAGTTATCGGGTCTTGTTCCTAATGTTATTAGATACTTCATCCTTTGAGAAGAGAAACTATAAGCAACAAATGCACTTTAGAAAAATTTAGCTGTTTTTTTAAAGATCATATAAAAAGGGCTCTTATGTTTTGGGAGTGTATTGTGTCTCTATTATAGGATTAAATAACTTTAAACATTTTGCCTCTTTTTCAGTCTCTTCAAAATAATTAAGCATGTTTACTCTCAGATTGTGACCTATGCATTCAAAAGCCTTGCTGAAGTTACAGGGTGAATGGTACGTGGTGTTTAAAAATTTAAGGGCTTAAACTACATGCTTGGGGCTACTTAAAAACGTAAATTTCAGTTTATATGCCAAATGGTTAGTGTGGTATGTTCAAATTAAGATTTCTTTTTAAATCATGGACCTAACCATAAAAAAACTTTATTACTTACTCAAAAGATCATATTTTTTAAACTATGAAACCATTTTTGAAATCTACATTAAATTGTTAACAAGAATGATGCGCTAGTAGCCTGCATAAATTAAGGTTGGTACTTAAAATTATGCTTTAAAGCAAAAAATCATGTTTTTGTAAAATTTTAAACAATGTTTTAAGCGTAGTTACTAAATTATGGTAACGGATATAATGTGTCAAACTATACAGTAAACTGCATAATTTAATGGTCTTTCCAGTGATATGCTTTTGTTTGTATTATCGTACAAATTTCCATTTTTTATTATTATTTGAATAGAAAGAAACACAGAGTGGTTAAAAAATTGTAAGACTATCTTACTAGCCAGCAACTAGGACTGGACATTCAAATAACGTTATGTGATTAAAAACACATGTAAATCAGGGACAAATGGGGTTTTTACCACAATTCTTAGACCCGGCATACACCCCAACCTTATCAATAGTTTTGTCTGTTGTCCTTAATGACTGGGAAATTCCACTACCTGCTTAGTTTAACAAAAGTTAGTTTCTTTTAAAGCAACCTTATCATGAGGAAAACTGGAATCCATTATATGTTTACTCTTTAGACCGGGTCTGTGTATAAGCTATTCAGTTCTGTAGCATCATGGAGTTCACTACAAGAGAATATGCAGAAATGCATTTTGTTTATGGATTTTGCAACGGCAATGCACTTGCTGCGCAAAGAGAGTACAGTTTAAGGTACCCAGATCGAAAAGCCCCCAGCCCACAGGTGTTCACTAGACTTCACCAGAGGTTAGTGGAAAGTGGAAGAGTTCAAAGAAAGTCTTCTGAGGTAGGTCCAGTTAATTATGATGTAGGTGTTGAAGAATTGATTCTAAATACCTTTCAAGAAAACCCAGAGAGTAGTAGTAGGGCAATTGCGGCTCAACTAAATGTTTCACAGTGGAAAGTGTTGGATATTCTTCATAGAAACAAGTTTCATCCATACCACTTCACGCCTGTACAAGCACTTGAAGCTCAAGACTTGCTCCTCGTGTTCAGTTCTGTAGATGGTTGCTCAATAGCGATATTGAGCAGTATCATTTCTTCAAAAAGATCCTTTGGACAGATGAGGCCATATTTACAAGACAAGGAATCTTTAATACACATAATATGCACATATGGGCAGAAGATAACCCAAGAGCAACCAAAGAACGATCTTTTCAAAGGAGATTTCACATTATGGTATGGGTTGGAATAGTAGGTGAAACGCTAATTGGCCCACATTTCTTCGAGGGAAACCTTAACGGGGAACGCTTTTTGGACTTTTTACAGCACAGTCTCCCTTTGCTGCTAGACCATCTCAACCAAGAAAAAAAGAGACAGTCTCATTTTCCAACAAGATGGAGCTACACCGCATTTCACCGCAGAAGTGCGTCACTGGTTGACGCTCAATTATCCTACATGGATTGGACGGGGTGGGACCGTACCGTGGCCAGCTAGATCGCCGGACCTTAGTCCCATGGATTTCTGTGTATGGGGATGGATGAAACCAAGTCTATTCTGCACCTATCAACACAGAACAAGAACTGAGGGAGAGAATAACTGCGGCTGCTGAAGTAGTGCGCCAAGAAGTCTCTACAAAAGTGACAGTTCAACAAATGCGCAAGAGAGCACGGGCCTGCATCAGAAATGGAGGAAGGCAGTTTGAACAACATTTGTAAATCTTATTATTTTAAGTTGACCTTTTTTTCAATTATTTTTACGAATGTAATTAGTATGTCTTAATATTATATCAAATCAAAGTATTATAATCTTTCTTTTAATAAATAGTCAAAGCTTCAAGTTTTCTGCAAACTGTGTCTTAATTCAGTTTTACCTAACGTTTTCGATGACGAAACAAAATAATTAAAATCATAGTTATACTATTGAAAAGAACATTAAATTACGCAGTTTTCTGTATGGTTTGACACATTATGTCTGTTACCATAATTTAGTAACTAAGCGTAAAACATTGTTTAACATTTTACAAAAATATGATTTTTTTACTTTAACGCATAATTTTAAATACCAACCTTAATTTACGCATCTTACTAGCTCATTATTCTTGTTGAAAATTTAATGTAGATTTCAAAAATAGTGTCACAGTTTAAAAAATATGATCTTTTGAGTAAGTAATAAAAATCTTTTATGGTTAGGTCCACGATTTAAAAAAAAAATCTTAATTTGAACATACCACACTAACCATTTGGCATATAAAACTGAAATTTTCGTTTTTAAGTAGCCCCAAGCATGTAGTTTAAGCCCTTAAATTTTTAAACACCACGTACCATTCACCCTGTATAAACGGTCTTGCTAATATATTACCTTCTTACAATTTGTTAATAATATATAATCTGGCACTGGATCAGTCATGGATTTTAAACTCAACCCATACGTGTGTATGAGTGGGTAACACTACCCCTTAGATGATTGGTGGAGGGGGGAACATCATTGTACGTGTATGAGGGGGGATGTGGTAAAATTTTATATTAGCACATAAAATATGTCTATTGATTTTATTTGTTTAATGTATGTCTTCGTCTATTGATTTTATTTGTTTAATGTATGTCTTCGTGGACATATTTTCTCAGGTAGTTTTTTAAAGCCATATTTCTCTTATATTGTTATGATTTTGTTTACAGAATTTTTATCTGCACAATTTGTTAAGATACCTTATGGAATTGAAACACAGTATGTTTGCCTCTCAAAATAAATATTAATCACATATTTATGTTAACAAATAACTAACTACTAGTACAGCAATAGTATTTAGTTGTACTATTGCTGTTGTTATAAAGTGTTACTGTATTATTTCAATTTGAAGTTAAACAGTTGATTAAGATTATTCTAAGTACGCTTTTCTTACATTCTTAGGAAAAATTAGCACGTTTGTTATTAAGGGTTACAAAAATTAACGATTATGTTAATTGTTTATTTTTTAACTTATTTAATTTACTAGTTCTATCAATCTTTCACCATTTACTATTATTTATTTTCTTTGCATTAAACTCCTAGTAGTATTTTCACACTTGATGTTGTAATTTTAGGCAGTTCATAGTCTTGAAATGTCCAATAAACATATCATTTCTGAGCTTTATTCTCAATGTCATTGTTGATGAGTGTGTTACAATTTATAAGCGTTTGTTTTATTCAAGCTGCAGAACGTGATAAAAGGTTCTTAAGGTGACTGGAAATCAGTTACTGAATTTACAAAGTTAGAGTTGACAACACAGCCTGTTCCAAGATGGGAAAGGCCTCGCCCACATGGTACCATCCTTTCTTCCCTTTAAATATCCTGTATCAATCAAAGTCTGTTTAATCTTTATCTGTATATCTTGTTTCTTGTTGCGCTTAAATTTGAATTTTATATTCTTTCATAACTTAAGTGAGTTGTTTCAGTTTGCTTGGCTTCAAGAGTGAGTTAATATTTAGAGTTCCAAAGTAGTTTGTTTTTCTTTAATTTTGAGGATTATGAATTTCTTGAACGACTTGGTGCTTCAGGATCTCCAGAATCCTTAGGCCTGGTTAGCAATAGACTGTTGTTTATCTCCTTGAGTAGTTTTAGCCAGAGACATTGACATCATGCATAGTGTTTGAGGTGGGAGATAGCTTTTGAGCCATTCCGAGTTTAAAACTGGGGTTGTAAGTTCCAGAGTATATACTAAGCCGCTGCTAACATGGATAACAGACACTGTTTGTAGCGTCCTCTAGGAGCAGTGACCATTGGTTGGTTTGGTTAACACTAAGGAATCAAGCTTAGAATGATTAACTTCAATCATTATTTAGTGTTCAAGTAACAATTAATAAAAGCAATAACACAAATAATAATAATGTTAAAAAAAAATAAATAGAAGTAAAACAAAACTGTACAGTTCATTACAGTTATTTTTGTCAACTATACACTATTGTGGAAGTTGAACACTTGAAAGCGGAATCTAGTCACTCGTGACAGACCACCCCTATATGCTTTTAATATAACACACAGGTAGCATACTGCCCAGCTAGAAGGTTTTGTTTATGTTAAATTTATATGTTAGTATAATTATTCCATTTTAAGATTTAAATGCATAATTTTACCTATTTTTAATGCCTTGCAACATCTTAAATATTAATAATTGACAACTTTAAAATCTAAAAGTGCTTTTTTGTTGTTGCAGTACTTCTCAGTTGAAGGAGACTGATACGGTTTGCAGTAATAACACCTCTGACATAAGTTTCTTGTGTACTACTTCAAACGACTGCAATGGGGATTATCTGAAGAGTGAAGAAAAAAGAATGGAATCATAATTTATAAATAACTACTTACTTGCAAATCTCTCTATTTGTTGTTATTCATTTAAATATTTACTCATTTTCAAAATGTTATCTCATTGTAATTTATTATGTAACAATATTTAATTTATATGCAGTAAAATTTACTTATAAACAATAACATGGTATTATTTTACCCAGAGGACTTGTTATTTTTATTTTATAGGACATTTTCAATGTTAGTTCCTCAAATTTGACAGTTACAAAATATGGACAATTTAGGGGGTTTCTGATTCACCACTAGTTAAGTATTCTTCTTTAACCAATGCTTTCTGTATTTCAAACATTTTATCTAGAAATATTTGCACTATTCACATATCTTTAACCATAATTTCAAGATCATGAGTAAATCACGTAGAACTGACCACTTCTCGGCCAGCCATTTTCAACTTACCTAGAGTACATTTCATATCATTGGAGCCTGGGTATTTCACCGGTCTTGCCAGTTCTACTCGTGTACAATTAAAAACACACATATGTTTTGCTATGTCGTTTTTTAGACAGTGGGATTTTAAGCTGAGAATTGGTTAATCAATCAGCTAATTTCATCAACAGTAACAACAAAGTCTCATTCAATAAAGATTGGCTGATCACATAGTTCAGCATTCACCTTTTATTACCAAAGAAGATTTACAAAAAGCAAGACTGTCGGCTAATGTAAAGTGTACAGTTACCAATAATGCCTGTCAACCTTTGTTTCAACTACATAGAAATATATTTAAAATTTTACTCTTACATCTGATAATTCTATTGAACTGTGTGGGTTATATAAATATTAATTTAATTTTGTAATTGGATTGCAGTTAAATGGGTCAACTAAAATCATTTCGATGAAACAAAAATTATTTATTATATGATTTTGCAAATTTTATGAGAAATATATTTTTAAATACTATGGTTCTTTTTAGTTTAAAAGTTGTTTATATAAATCTGACTTATTTATTTGGTAACTCAATTTTCTTTAAACATCTAATTTACCTACTATTCATAACTAAATATCAGCTAAAGTTATTACCATACCCATCTTTGTGTGTATATCAAATAAATAAATTTGTTAATGTTAAGTATAATTACTTAAATTCTATAGTAATAATAGTAATACATTTTGAATCGGCTGCAATTTGTTTGTTATGTCGGTTTTATCTATTTTTGCCCTTATTGATTAAGTTACTCATTTTCTATTCTTGCACTTATCTAGGTCATGATCCTCATAAAAGTTTTGTAGAAACGATTTCTCTTCTTTTATTTTTTCAATTTGTCTGTTACCTTCTTCAAACAAGCTCTTCAAGGCAAGGGTTTTTTACAAAGTAAAACTTCAGCCTTTAGTTTCTTGTTTTCTTCTAAAAGTAGATAGTCGATTTCACCTGCCATTTTCAAGCCGTGAGAACTATCTATTTCATTATAACAAATTTATATCGGTTTGGTTCTACTCTTCGTTGAGTGTCTTATTAGCAGCGACACAAGGTGAATTTGCAGTTGCTGCTGACTCGGTCATTTAGCTATCCTCTAAATGTACTATATCATCATAAAAAGGACATCATGATATTATATTTATCCTTTCACTTTCAGCAAGTCTTTTAAGTCAGCCATTTGACCGTATTCATCATCGTCATCCTCGGAAGAGGCTGTGCTTAAGCTGTCTTCAGCTAAATTAATTATGAGTGGAGTAATAATCACCTCATGTACAAACTGTGGGGGTTAGTCTTCATCCTGCACACATTTCTCAGTGTGTCGCACACACTTTTCTCAGTCTTGTTTTGTGACCCTATCAAGTGCTTTGTTCATTAATAGCTCAACATCTGCTATCCTAAAAGTATTGTTCCGTATAGCAACTTCTCCCTTTACCTGAGCCCAGATAAGTTCTATTGGGTTGTAGTGCGCATGGGAAGGTGATAGGCGGATACTTCATGTCCCACTTCAAATGCTATCTTATCAATTTCAAAAACTATTGGTGCTTTTTTAATAGCATCCTTTTGGAGTACCTCATCTCTAATCTTATCATCTGTGAATTGGACTTTATGCTGTCTCAGCCAATTTAGGATTTCAACTTTTTTCCAGTTGGCTTTTGGAACTTTTTCTGCAAATGTGGAGTGATAACTTGCAAATGTGGAGTGATTACCTCTGTACGTGTAAATTACCTCTGTACGTGTAAGGGTGGGTGGGCTTTTATCACTCGTGTAAGGGTGGGTGAGTGATGTTCAGGGTCCTACAGGCCAACATCACTCACCACGCCAATCAAATTCAAATACAGTTTTCCTGACGATGTCCTTTTCGAAATGTTCAAGTTTAGTGACGTTGGAAGACTTTTTAACATTTCAATACTTGCAACAGTTTCTTTCTTAATATTTTAGTATATTGGAGAGATAGGACATCAGCAAACTTACCTTAAAAGACAAGTTCACCAACACCAGAGTAGTAGTAACAAACACAATCTCACAAATTTTCAACACCACTGGCATTTTCTTCAGGTGAGTAGAGAGAGAGAGACTTTGTTGAAAATTTGTGAGATTGTGTTTATTTTGTGTTTCTTACTACTACTCTGGTGTTAGTGAATTTGTCTTTTAAGGTAAGTTTGCTGAAGTCCTATCTCTCCAATATACTAATTCCTGGCCGAGTGCCCTTTAACCTAACCTAAAATTTCTTAATATTTTGAATCATGGTTCTAGACACTCCACATGAATTGACTGTTAATTTCTGATCTTGCTTAAAATTCGTGTTCTTTACCATTTCTGGGTTGTATTTCATATTGTAGTCGGTGCTGTAACCCAGCTACTTGGGGACAAAGTGTTGAGGATAGGCGATAGGTTCTATACTCGGTCCTCTTAATACTGACACAGCGTCTGCTTGATAGTTGCCATATCGACCTGGACACCACTAAAGAAGTCTGTAGTATCCATTTTGGGTGATAGTAAAGTTTCAGATTTTGTGTATGGAAGAGAACTGAGAGTGAAACATGTCAGTTAACTGAAAATCAAACTAATATGGTTCAGATTCCACATACAAATGTAGATCCTTAGTTGCCCTAGCAATTGGTCTATTCATAAATAGCTCTTTCTGAGGAACAGCCAATCTTAGTTACTAACAATAATTAAACTAGTTCATCTTCACTAATCACACTCATTCCCATTCGCCTGTATCTCCACGATCGGTGTCTTAGAAATGAATAACTTTTTAAGGTCCAATATGTGATAGTGTTCTCCTATAACAACCTTTGATTTGATACACAACTCCACGTATTGTCTCATACTGTAGGTATCAACAGGGATAAAGTAAGTTATAGTATTCTGTGGTATCAATGAGTCAATCAAACAGTTGATATTCAATATGTGAATAGCATACATGAATTCATTGTATAGCATGCAATTAATAGTGTCAGATCTTACAATATAGTACCTACATTATATTTATAGTACAATATAACACAGTGTCTACCTAAAGCTACAAAAATATATACTATAATATAATTTTCCCGTGTTTTTTATAGACAATTACATATCTGTTTCTAGATTTGTTACACACTCTTCATCAGAATAAAATTAAAATGTTGCTAAAACGTTTTTGTTAATTTTAAAAACTTGTTTGTATTTTGTTCTAATTGAATAGGTTTCGGCAAACAGTAAAAAAGTTTTGTTCTATTGTAAATAGTACTTTAAAAAAAAATTATAATCTGCAGGGTTCTACTTGACAATGATTTCTAGTGTTTTAAAGTCCAGCCGTTCTAACTTTACCTCTGAGGGGAGCACAACATGGTAACATTGTATATCTTGAGCGCTTGACTCTTTCCTTTAACACGGCTAATTTGTTTCCGGTCTAAATGAATCACAACTAGTGCCTGATAGATTTTATAAGTTAAAATTGTCTGATTGACTTAGTTTTTTGACATTTATAATCAGATAAAAGTACTTCCTAGTTAAACGCTAAAAAGATTTTAGTTCCCACTAAAATTTTGAAAATGTATCTTCTTACATTATTCCCAATAGTGAGTCACCGGATGTAAAATTTAGAGGAAGGCTGTGACGATCTGGTAAGTTTCTAACTTTACAACCCTCAGAGGTAGAATGACCGGACTATAGTTCCCAATATTGGAATGTCACGTGTAAGGGCAAATTTTATTGATTCAAATATATATATATATATATATATATATATATATATATATATTTATATAAACACTATAAACGGTCAGAATTCCCAACTCAGAAAATGTGTTTTACTGACTCTGTATATTTTAAATTGAATATTAATCTTAATGCCCTTTTTAAAAGGTTTAAGGTTTGATTCAAATGGTAGTTCCATAAATACTCATGCTATATGTGAGTGAATTAGAACATAATAGTTTTTAGTGTTTCAATATCACACTGGTTCACCATACAACTGAAATCGTAGAGGCCACTAGATGTTTTGTGCAATTTCATATCTACATGATTGTTCCATGTTAAATTTTCATCACTTGTTAAGCCTATAAACTTTGTATTTTAAACATAATCGATATGCTCATCCCCATGTATAAAACTATTTGAAGACAATTTAATTCTGCTCTGCCTAGTACAAAATGAAATAATTATAAATTTATTGGAATTTAGCAGATGGTTTTTACTGTTTAAAATATCCTTAATCATTGACAGCATGGGCGGAGTTAGACCTTGTATGTTGGGGGGGGGGGGCACAAGTAACAAGTTTACCATGCATTAAATTTCCTGTATCCTACTTTTTCCGGGGGGTCTGGGGGACATTTTTAAAAATTGCAGCTTAAAAACATGACATTTAGGTACCTTTTTTGAATGAAAAATACTTAAACTCAGAACATGAAATTGATGTTTATTTTTATCAAACATAAACATAATATTGGTTGTATAGCAATATAAACCAGGTATATATAATATACATATTTACTTTCTACAATAGAACGGTCTCATATTGTCAAGTAATGTAACCCTTATATTACCACATTAGCACTACAATATTAGCACTCCTTTATTAATAATTAAATAAGAGGCAATTTTCTATTACCTTTTTTGCATATTTATCCGTTAGTTTATCCAAGTTGAGGCTTTTTACTAAATCAGATTCTGAATAAATGACAGCCAAATTGGAGAAACGTTCTTGGCCCATGATTACCTAAGCCATTGATTAATTCTTCTCATTGTCGAGAACGATCGTTCACAAGTAGCACTATTAGATGGAAGGGTAAAACAAATCTTAAAAAGCAGTTTGAAATTGGGATAAATATCATCTTGAATTAAAACCAGTTTTTTAAATATTTTAACCAACTCTTTAAGCGGTATTTCTTTGGGGTTGATACCATCTGACACGAGAACGCACCGTAGGATGCTCATTTCTGATATGAGCATAGTTTGGTTCAATCCGGGCACTGGATATTTCTGTATAAACGATTCAGATTTCTCTCCATTGAGGCAAAGGAACTCTTCACTAGCATTTGCTACTTCCATTGCTTCACCAGCAAACCTTCTTTTGAGTTCACTGATCAAAATATCAAGTATTGGATAATAAAGGTCACAATGGTACTGTACCTTGCTGTTCACTTCCTGTTATCACTCAAACTCTCTGTATCGACTCCTCTTGACTGACCAACAGTAGACATGACAAAATATTCATTAAGAGTTTTTGAAATAACTCATTGACGTTTAGGCGCAATATGTGAACTTGAAGTCGAATGACTTTCTTTTTCCAAGCAACAAGATGTTGTGGTAGTCTCATTGGATTGTGTTGTGGTGCAATTATTTTCAGGGAATAAAAATGTAGTTTGTGAATCCTTGAAAACTTCATTACTTCATTCCACTTTTTCTCCCAGGTGTTTTCACTTCTTTTTGACTCGAGCTTCATAATAATTGCTCCTGCTGCTTTCGCACATCTTGCTATGCAAGAGTCCTCCTTCTGAAGCGCTTTGCTGAGGATATTTATATCAGTTAAACACTCTAATAAAAATATTTAACATACTACATCATTAGCAATCTTTTTTAAGACGGCACGAATTGCATCAAAATTTCTGTTAACAGATTGGACAGCAGTAGCCTTACACGACCTGAAAACTGCGGTGTGTGTGGTACTGAATTTACACATACAGTGGTACTGACCCACCCACCCACATATACACGTACAGTGGTACTGACCTACCCACCCACCCATACACATACAGTGGTACTGTGGTAGTAATATACATACGGTGGCATTTACCCACCCATACACGAACAGTGTATTAACCCACCCGCCCTCCCAAGGAGTCAAAAATATTCTAAGTCCGAGAGAGCGGAGAAAAACCTCAGACGACGACCGAGTCAGAGTCTCACTTGTAGGTGGGGAACGCGCGGCGCAAAGTCGCCGGGTTCCCACAGGAACTGGGTTACTTGCTACTTATTAGCAAGGAGCCCGGCCCTACAGAACTCCTCCCCTGACCAGATCTCGGTTACTTGCTACTTATTAGCAAGGAGCCCGGCCTCACAGAACTCCTCCCCTGGCCAGATCTCAGTTACTTGCTGATGGTCAGCAAGTAACTCAACATTGCCCCGTAGGCGGGTTTCTGGGCGGCCGCGCCCTTAAAACATAAACTCGACAACTTGCTAACAAAAAGCAAGTAACTCAACATTGCCCCGTAGGCGGGTTTCTGGGCGGCCGCGCCCCTAAAACACGATCATCAGCCGGCCAAAGACTGGTGAAATAAGTCACTTAATAAATTGGGCAATTAACTCAAACTTTTTATATTTATACATGCTTCTGACAAATAAGTACCTGAGAAATTTTAATATATATATATATTTTTTTCAAGATGGCTATATTTTTTTTATTTTTTTCTAGTTTCAAAAAATGTACAGTTATATTATGTTAAAAAGTTAAAGTTTTTCTTATTCGTCCTAGCCCACCAAGCAAAGTTAGGGCTAAGAAGCCCTCTCTTAACACTTAACCTGGTAACCAACGGTTTAATGTGAATTCTGCCTATTACCAGATCGAGAATTACATAACATGATTTTAAAATAATGATTGTAAATAAATTTAATAAGTTAAAAGTATTTTTATAAAAAAATATATTATTTATTAGCTAATAAAGTGATATAATCAACTAATTACCATAGATATTCCAGAGTGATTTTAATGCTTTAAGCTCTATATATGTGTTCCCAGACAGTAACCTCCCTGGGGAAACAGATTTAGAGTTAAATATGCCAAAAAATAGCTGTACCTAACTATATTTCAGAAACTTTCTGTATATACAAACGTAAATAAAGTTCATCAGGTTTTAAAGCATGGCAGACATTGAAACTTTATAAACTAAAGAGTAAACAACAATATAATAAATAATTATCACAGACAAGATAAGATCAATATAAATCTTTGAATCAAAGCGTTACATCACTGTCACTTTCAGAAGTCAGTAAATGAGGCATTTTGCTTTTGTGAAGTTTGTTCAATTTAGGTGATACATCTGAATCACTTGAACTAAGTAGCCGTATTCTTTTGCGACATATTTGTTTGACAGGTGATTGATCATTATCACTACTGAGCTCAGAATTGTGTTGTTGATGTTGCTGACTTACTTCAATAGCAATGCTGTTGTTGGTGAATGTACAGCGGGTAAGTTTAACAGTTGAGTTAGGGTAACAAACAAGGGCTGTCTGACAGTTGTTGAAGGAACAGCCGACAGCAGTGAATGTGGCTCCAGGGTGTACAATTACACCATCAGTTCCAGCGGATCCCTGCAGCTGAACATCTGTAAGGCTGGCCTCTGCACTCGGTCGTACCTGATACAACCATATCAAGTAGTAAACATAAGGCTTCCTTCAAAAACATACTAAACATGATTGTTAGTTTTGTTATAAGTGCAAGCACTGTTTATTTTTCAAACTACATTGGGTTTAAAAATAAATCAAAATTATAAATAAAATGTTTTAGCCTAAATAAATATTTAAGAAGCTTTATTACTTTAGTTCCTAATACCACAGAAGATTGATAAATATAGGTAACACTACTAGAGAAAATCTTTCCAATATCTCCTTTATAAAATGTTGTTGCCAATGATTACATATAAATGTTCACGGCATTGTGATGCTCGATGTTAGTTCAGAAGCTCTGCATGCTTGGCATCTTCTCCAATTCAGGGAAAAAACGTTTATTAATATGGGTTAAGTAAAATAAAAAGATTGTTATTACCAACCTTCATTATGATCCATGAAGAAGTTATTCGCAGCATGAGACGACTGAGTTTAAGACACCCTTTTAGTAGATCCAAAGTGGCACAATATTTATTAATTGTACAATATTATAAAGAAATTATTAGATTATTTCATGAAAATTTACTATATCATTTGTGGTGGGTTATATGTAAAATTATGTTTGGAATTTAATTGATATTTTTACTTTAACATATGATTTTGACATGTATACTTGTCCAATATTTATTGAATATAAAACTAACTGTTGAAGTTATTAAAATAGTAAACAAAACAATATCGTACAATGTTGGTACTAATTTACCTAAAGATTGAGGGAATTTAAATGAAATCACAATACTTACCTATAACTTTGTCATTTATAAATGTTTCAAATATATTGATGATGTAATATTTTATTCAAGTTATTACATTATTTTATAATACAATATATTTCCATGCTGGTAGTAATATGTATAATAATTGTGGGAATTGAATTGCAGATTTTAAATTTAATCATAATATTGACATTTCTAAAATGAAAATATTACCGATTATACAATTGAATACTAAACGTATTCGGCTGTTTCTTATAACCATAATAATACAATAACTTGAATTTGTAATATATACAATCAAATTGGGAATTTAAATTAAATTGTTCTATAACATATGATTTTGACAGTTGTACCTTTTCAAAATTTATATTTTAAAAACTCAACTAAATGTTTCACAGTGGAAAGTGTTGGATATTCTTCATAGAAACAAGTTTCATCCATACCACTTCACGCCTGTACAAGCACTTGAAGCTCAAGACTTGCTCCTCGTGTTCAGTTCTGTAGATGGTTGCTCAATAGCGATATTGAGCAGTATCATTTCTTCAAAAAGATCCTTTGGACAGATGAGGCCATATTTACAAGACAAGGAATCTTTAATACACATAATATGCACATATGGGCAGAAGATAACCCAAGAGCAACCAAAGAACGATCTTTTCAAAGGAGATTTCACATTATGGTATGGGTGGGAATAGTAGGTGAAACGCTAATTGGCCCACATTTCTTCGAGGGAAACCTTAACGGGGAACGCTTTTTGGACTTTTTACAGCACAGTCTCCCTTTGCTGCTAGACCATCTCAACCAAGAAAAAAAGAGACAGTCTCATTTTCCAACAAGATGGAGCTACACCGCATTTCACCGCAGAAGTGCGTCACTGGTTGACGCTCAATTATCCTACATGGATTGGACGGGGTGGGACCGTACCGTGGCCAGCTAGATCGCCGGACCTTAGTCCCATGGATTTCTGTGTATGGGGATGGATGAAACCAAGTCTATTCTGCACCTATCAACACAGAACAAGAACTGAGGGAGAGAATAACTGCGGCTGCTGAAGTAGTGCGCCAAGAAGTCTCTACAAAAGTGACAGTTCAACAAATGCGCAAGAGAGCACGGGCCTGCATCAGAAATGGAGGAAGGCAGTTTGAACAACATTTGTAAATCTTATTATTTTAAGTTGACCTTTTTTTCAATTATTTTTACGAATGTAATTAGTATGTCTTAATATTATATCAAATCAAAGTATTATAATCTTTCTTTTAATAAATAGTCAAAGCTTCAAGTTTTCTGCAAACTGTGTCTTAATTCAGTTTTACCTAACGTTTTCGATGACGAAACAAAATAATTAAAATCATAGTTATACTATTGAAAAGAACATTAAATTACGCAGTTTTCTGTATGGTTTGACACATTATGTCTGTTACCATAATTTAGTAACTAAGCGTAAAACATTGTTTAACATTTTACAAAAATATGATTTTTTTACTTTAACGCATAATTTTAAATACCAACCTTAATTTACGCATCTTACTAGCTCATTATTCTTGTTGAAAATTTAATGTAGATTTCAAAAATAGTGTCACAGTTTAAAAAATATGATCTTTTGAGTAAGTAATAAAAATCTTTTATGGTTAGGTCCACGATTTAAAAAAAAAATCTTAATTTGAACATACCACACTAACCATTTGGCATATAAAACTGAAATTTTCGTTTTTAAGTAGCCCCAAGCATGTAGTTTAAGCCCTTAAATTTTTAAACACCACGTACCATTCACCCTGTATAAACGGTCTTGCTAATATATTACCTTCTTACAATTTGTTAATAATATATAATCTGGCACTGGATCAGTCATGGATTTTAAACTCAACCCATACGTGTGTATGAGTGGGTAACACTACCCCTTAGATGATTGGTGGAGGGGGGAACATCATTGTACGTGTATGAGGGGGGATGTGGTAAAATTTTATATTAGCACATAAAATATGTCTATTGATTTTATTTGTTTAATGTATGTCTTCGTCTATTGATTTTATTTGTTTAATGTATGTCTTCGTGGACATATTTTCTCAGGTAGTTTTTTAAAGCCATATTTCTCTTATATTGTTATGATTTTGTTTACAGAATTTTTATCTGCACAATTTGTTAAGATACCTTATGGAATTGAAACACAGTATGTTTGCCTCTCAAAATAAATATTAATCACATATTTATGTTAACAAATAACTAACTACTAGTACAGCAATAGTATTTAGTTGTACTATTGCTGTTGTTATAAAGTGTTACTGTATTATTTCAATTTGAAGTTAAACAGTTGATTAAGATTATTCTAAGTACGCTTTTCTTACATTCTTAGGAAAAATTAGCACGTTTGTTATTAAGGGTTACAAAAATTAACGATTATGTTAATTGTTTATTTTTTAACTTATTTAATTTACTAGTTCTATCAATCTTTCACCATTTACTATTATTTATTTTCTTTGCATTAAACTCCTAGTAGTATTTTCACACTTGATGTTGTAATTTTAGGCAGTTCATAGTCTTGAAATGTCCAATAAACATATCATTTCTGAGCTTTATTCTCAATGTCATTGTTGATGAGTGTGTTACAATTTATAAGCGTTTGTTTTATTCAAGCTGCAGAACGTGATAAAAGGTTCTTAAGGTGACTGGAAATCAGTTACTGAATTTACAAAGTTAGAGTTGACAACACAGCCTGTTCCAAGATGGGAAAGGCCTCGCCCACATGGTACCATCCTTTCTTCCCTTTAAATATCCTGTATCAATCAAAGTCTGTTTAATCTTTATCTGTATATCTTGTTTCTTGTTGCGCTTAAATTTGAATTTTATATTCTTTCATAACTTAAGTGAGTTGTTTCAGTTTGCTTGGCTTCAAGAGTGAGTTAATATTTAGAGTTCCAAAGTAGTTTGTTTTTCTTTAATTTTGAGGATTATGAATTTCTTGAACGACTTGGTGCTTCAGGATCTCCAGAATCCTTAGGCCTGGTTAGCAATAGACTGTTGTTTATCTCCTTGAGTAGTTTTAGCCAGAGACATTGACATCATGCATAGTGTTTGAGGTGGGAGATAGCTTTTGAGCCATTCCGAGTTTAAAACTGGGGTTGTAAGTTCCAGAGTATATACTAAGCCGCTGCTAACATGGATAACAGACACTGTTTGTAGCGTCCTCTAGGAGCAGTGACCATTGGTTGGTTTGGTTAACACTAAGGAATCAAGCTTAGAATGATTAACTTCAATCATTATTTAGTGTTCAAGTAACAATTAATAAAAGCAATAACACAAATAATAATAATGTTAAAAAAAAATAAATAGAAGTAAAACAAAACTGTACAGTTCATTACAGTTATTTTTGTCAACTATACACTATTGTGGAAGTTGAACACTTGAAAGCGGAATCTAGTCACTCGTGACAGACCACCCCTATATGCTTTTAATATAACACACAGGTAGCATACTGCCCAGCTAGAAGGTTTTGTTTATGTTAAATTTATATGTTAGTATAATTATTCCATTTTAAGATTTAAATGCATAATTTTACCTATTTTTAATGCCTTGCAACATCTTAAATATTAATAATTGACAACTTTAAAATCTAAAAGTGCTTTTTTGTTGTTGCAGTACTTCTCAGTTGAAGGAGACTGATACGGTTTGCAGTAATAACACCTCTGACATAAGTTTCTTGTGTACTACTTCAAACGACTGCAATGGGGATTATCTGAAGAGTGAAGAAAAAAGAATGGAATCATAATTTATAAATAACTACTTACTTGCAAATCTCTCTATTTGTTGTTATTCATTTAAATATTTACTCATTTTCAAAATGTTATCTCATTGTAATTTATTATGTAACAATATTTAATTTATATGCAGTAAAATTTACTTATAAACAATAACATGGTATTATTTTACCCAGAGGACTTGTTATTTTTATTTTATAGGACATTTTCAATGTTAGTTCCTCAAATTTGACAGTTACAAAATATGGACAATTTAGGGGGTTTCTGATTCACCACTAGTTAAGTATTCTTCTTTAACCAATGCTTTCTGTATTTCAAACATTTTATCTAGAAATATTTGCACTATTCACATATCTTTAACCATAATTTCAAGATCATGAGTAAATCACGTAGAACTGACCACTTCTCGGCCAGCCATTTTCAACTTACCTAGAGTACATTTCATATCATTGGAGCCTGGGTATTTCACCGGTCTTGCCAGTTCTACTCGTGTACAATTAAAAACACACATATGTTTTGCTATGTCGTTTTTTAGACAGTGGGATTTTAAGCTGAGAATTGGTTAATCAATCAGCTAATTTCATCAACAGTAACAACAAAGTCTCATTCAATAAAGATTGGCTGATCACATAGTTCAGCATTCACCTTTTATTACCAAAGAAGATTTACAAAAAGCAAGACTGTCGGCTAATGTAAAGTGTACAGTTACCAATAATGCCTGTCAACCTTTGTTTCAACTACATAGAAATATATTTAAAATTTTACTCTTACATCTGATAATTCTATTGAACTGTGTGGGTTATATAAATATTAATTTAATTTTGTAATTGGATTGCAGTTAAATGGGTCAACTAAAATCATTTCGATGAAACAAAAATTATTTATTATATGATTTTGCAAATTTTATGAGAAATATATTTTTAAATACTATGGTTCTTTTTAGTTTAAAAGTTGTTTATATAAATCTGACTTATTTATTTGGTAACTCAATTTTCTTTAAACATCTAATTTACCTACTATTCATAACTAAATATCAGCTAAAGTTATTACCATACCCATCTTTGTGTGTATATCAAATAAATAAATTTGTTAATGTTAAGTATAATTACTTAAATTCTATAGTAATAATAGTAATACATTTTGAATCGGCTGCAATTTGTTTGTTATGTCGGTTTTATCTATTTTTGCCCTTATTGATTAAGTTACTCATTTTCTATTCTTGCACTTATCTAGGTCATGATCCTCATAAAAGTTTTGTAGAAACGATTTCTCTTCTTTTATTTTTTCAATTTGTCTGTTACCTTCTTCAAACAAGCTCTTCAAGGCAAGGGTTTTTTACAAAGTAAAACTTCAGCCTTTAGTTTCTTGTTTTCTTCTAAAAGTAGATAGTCGATTTCACCTGCCATTTTCAAGCCGTGAGAACTATCTATTTCATTATAACAAATTTATATCGGTTTGGTTCTACTCTTCGTTGAGTGTCTTATTAGCAGCGACACAAGGTGAATTTGCAGTTGCTGCTGACTCGGTCATTTAGCTATCCTCTAAATGTACTATATCATCATAAAAAGGACATCATGATATTATATTTATCCTTTCACTTTCAGCAAGTCTTTTAAGTCAGCCATTTGACCGTATTCATCATCGTCATCCTCGGAAGAGGCTGTGCTTAAGCTGTCTTCAGCTAAATTAATTATGAGTGGAGTAATAATCACCTCATGTACAAACTGTGGGGGTTAGTCTTCATCCTGCACACATTTCTCAGTGTGTCGCACACACTTTTCTCAGTCTTGTTTTGTGACCCTATCAAGTGCTTTGTTCATTAATAGCTCAACATCTGCTATCCTAAAAGTATTGTTCCGTATAGCAACTTCTCCCTTTACCTGAGCCCAGATAAGTTCTATTGGGTTGTAGTGCGCATGGGAAGGTGATAGGCGGATACTTCATGTCCCACTTCAAATGCTATCTTATCAATTTCAAAAACTATTGGTGCTTTTTTAATAGCATCCTTTTGGAGTACCTCATCTCTAATCTTATCATCTGTGAATTGGACTTTATGCTGTCTCAGCCAATTTAGGATTTCAACTTTTTTCCAGTTGGCTTTTGGAACTTTTTCTGCAAATGTGGAGTGATAACTTGCAAATGTGGAGTGATTACCTCTGTACGTGTAAATTACCTCTGTACGTGTAAGGGTGGGTGGGCTTTTATCACTCGTGTAAGGGTGGGTGAGTGATGTTCAGGGTCCTACAGGCCAACATCACTCACCACGCCAATCAAATTCAAATACAGTTTTCCTGACGATGTCCTTTTCGAAATGTTCAAGTTTAGTGACGTTGGAAGACTTTTTAACATTTCAATACTTGCAACAGTTTCTTTCTTAATATTTTAGTATATTGGAGAGATAGGACATCAGCAAACTTACCTTAAAAGACAAGTTCACCAACACCAGAGTAGTAGTAACAAACACAATCTCACAAATTTTCAACACCACTGGCATTTTCTTCAGGTGAGTAGAGAGAGAGAGACTTTGTTGAAAATTTGTGAGATTGTGTTTATTTTGTGTTTCTTACTACTACTCTGGTGTTAGTGAATTTGTCTTTTAAGGTAAGTTTGCTGAAGTCCTATCTCTCCAATATACTAATTCCTGGCCGAGTGCCCTTTAACCTAACCTAAAATTTCTTAATATTTTGAATCATGGTTCTAGACACTCCACATGAATTGACTGTTAATTTCTGATCTTGCTTAAAATTCGTGTTCTTTACCATTTCTGGGTTGTATTTCATATTGTAGTCGGTGCTGTAACCCAGCTACTTGGGGACAAAGTGTTGAGGATAGGCGATAGGTTCTATACTCGGTCCTCTTAATACTGACACAGCGTCTGCTTGATAGTTGCCATATCGACCTGGACACCACTAAAGAAGTCTGTAGTATCCATTTTGGGTGATAGTAAAGTTTCAGATTTTGTGTATGGAAGAGAACTGAGAGTGAAACATGTCAGTTAACTGAAAATCAAACTAATATGGTTCAGATTCCACATACAAATGTAGATCCTTAGTTGCCCTAGCAATTGGTCTATTCATAAATAGCTCTTTCTGAGGAACAGCCAATCTTAGTTACTAACAATAATTAAACTAGTTCATCTTCACTAATCACACTCATTCCCATTCGCCTGTATCTCCACGATCGGTGTCTTAGAAATGAATAACTTTTTAAGGTCCAATATGTGATAGTGTTCTCCTATAACAACCTTTGATTTGATACACAACTCCACGTATTGTCTCATACTGTAGGTATCAACAGGGATAAAGTAAGTTATAGTATTCTGTGGTATCAATGAGTCAATCAA
This sequence comes from Stictocephala bisonia, assembly GCA_035578905.1. NCBI lineage: Eukaryota > Metazoa > Arthropoda > Insecta > Hemiptera > Membracidae > Stictocephala > Stictocephala bisonia. The sequence continues at coordinate 44,984 of JAQJVL010003168.1, read as the reverse complement.
ACAGTTGATATTCAATATGTGAATAGCATACATGAATTCATTGTATAGCATGCAATTAATAGTGTCAGATCTTACAATATAGTACCTACATTATATTTATAGTACAATATAACACAGTGTCTACCTAAAGCTACAAAAATATATACTATAATATAATTTTCCCGTGTTTTTTATAGACAATTACATATCTGTTTCTAGATTTGTTACACACTCTTCATCAGAATAAAATTAAAATGTTGCTAAAACGTTTTTGTTAATTTTAAAAACTTGTTTGTATTTTGTTCTAATTGAATAGGTTTCGGCAAACAGTAAAAAAGTTTTGTTCTATTGTAAATAGTACTTTAAAAAAAAATTATAATCTGCAGGGTTCTACTTGACAATGATTTCTAGTGTTTTAAAGTCCAGCCGTTCTAACTTTACCTCTGAGGGGAGCACAACATGGTAACATTGTATATCTTGAGCGCTTGACTCTTTCCTTTAACACGGCTAATTTGTTTCCGGTCTAAATGAATCACAACTAGTGCCTGATAGATTTTATAAGTTAAAATTGTCTGATTGACTTAGTTTTTTGACATTTATAATCAGATAAAAGTACTTCCTAGTTAAACGCTAAAAAGATTTTAGTTCCCACTAAAATTTTGAAAATGTATCTTCTTACATTATTCCCAATAGTGAGTCACCGGATGTAAAATTTAGAGGAAGGCTGTGACGATCTGGTAAGTTTCTAACTTTACAACCCTCAGAGGTAGAATGACCGGACTATAGTTCCCAATATTGGAATGTCACGTGTAAGGGCAAATTTTATTGATTCAAATATATATATATATATATATATTTATATAAACACTATAAACGGTCAGAATTCCCAACTCAGAAAATGTGTTTTACTGACTCTGTATATTTTAAATTGAATATTAATCTTAATGCCCTTTTTAAAAGGTTTAAGGTTTGATTCAAATGGTAGTTCCATAAATACTCATGCTATATGTGAGTGAATTAGAACATAATAGTTTTTAGTGTTTCAATATCACACTGGTTCACCATACAACTGAAATCGTAGAGGCCACTAGATGTTTTGTGCAATTTCATATCTACATGATTGTTCCATGTTAAATTTTCATCACTTGTTAAGCCTATAAACTTTGTATTTTAAACATAATCGATATGCTCATCCCCATGTATAAAACTATTTGAAGACAATTTAATTCTGCTCTGCCTAGTACAAAATGAAATAATTATAAATTTATTGGAATTTAGCAGATGGTTTTTACTGTTTAAAATATCCTTAATCATTGACAGCATGGGCGGAGTTAGACCTTGTATGTTGGGGGGGGGGGGGCACAAGTAACAAGTTTACCATGCATTAAATTTCCTGTATCCTACTTTTTCCGGGGGGTCTGGGGGACATTTTTAAAAATTGCAGCTTAAAAACATGACATTTAGGTACCTTTTTTGAATGAAAAATACTTAAACTCAGAACATGAAATTGATGTTTATTTTTATCAAACATAAACATAATATTGGTTGTATAGCAATATAAACCAGGTATATATAATATACATATTTACTTTCTACAATAGAACGGTCTCATATTGTCAAGTAATGTAACCCTTATATTACCACATTAGCACTACAATATTAGCACTCCTTTATTAATAATTAAATAAGAGGCAATTTTCTATTACCTTTTTTGCATATTTATCCGTTAGTTTATCCAAGTTGAGGCTTTTTACTAAATCAGATTCTGAATAAATGACAGCCAAATTGGAGAAACGTTCTTGGCCCATGATTACCTAAGCCATTGATTAATTCTTCTCATTGTCGAGAACGATCGTTCACAAGTAGCACTATTAGATGGAAGGGTAAAACAAATCTCGACTCACAGGGTTACTTGCTACAAGGAGCCCGGCCCTACAGAACTCCTCCCCTGACCAGATCTCGGTTACTTGCTACTTATTAGCAAGGAGCCCGGCCTCACAGAACTCCTCCCCTGGCCAGATCTCAGTTACTTGCTGATGGTCAGCAAGTAACTCAACATTGCCCCGTAGGCGGGTTTCTGGGCGGCCGCGCCCTTAAAACATAAACTCGACAACTTGCTAACAAAAAGCAAGTAACTCAACATTGCCCCGTAGGCGGGTTTCTGGGCGGCCGCGCCCCTAAAACATAAACTCGACAACTTGCTAAGAAAAAGCAAGTAACTCAACATTGGCTGGAATGCGAACTCCAGGGACGACGGCCCTTCTGTAATATAATACGATCATCAGCCGGCCAAAGACTGGTGAAATAAGTCACTTAATAAATTGGGCAATTAACTCAAACTTTTTATATTTATACATGCTTCTGACAAATAAGTACCTGAGAAATTTTAATATATATATATTTTTTTTTCAAGATGGCTATATTTTTTTTATTTTTTTCTAGTTTCAAAAAATGTACAGTTATATTATGTTAAAAAGTTAAAGTTTTTCTTATTCGTCCTAGCCCACCAAGCAAAGTTAGGGCTAAGAAGCCCTCTCTTAACACTTAACCTGGTAACCAACGGTTTAATGTGAATTCTGCCTATTACCAGATCGAGAATTACATAACATGATTTTAAAATAATGATTGTAAATAAATTTAATAAGTTAAAAGTATTTTTATAAAAAAATATATTATTTATTAGCTAATAAAGTGATATAATCAACTAATTACCATAGATATTCCAGAGTGATTTTAATGCTTTAAGCTCTATATATGTGTTCCCAGACAGTAACCTCCCTGGGGAAACAGATTTAGAGTTAAATATGCCAAAAAATAGCTGTACCTAACTATATTTCAGAAACTTTCTGTATATACAAACGTAAATAAAGTTCATCAGGTTTTAAAGCATGGCAGACATTGAAACTTTATAAACTAAAGAGTAAACAACAATATAATAAATAATTATCACAGACAAGATAAGATCAATATAAATCTTTGAATCAAAGCGTTACATCACTGTCACTTTCAGAAGTCAGTAAATGAGGCATTTTGCTTTTGTGAAGTTTGTTCAATTTAGGTGATACATCTGAATCACTTGAACTAAGTAGCCGTATTCTTTTGCGACATATTTGTTTGACAGGTGATTGATCATTATCACTACTGAGCTCAGAATTGTGTTGTTGATGTTGCTGACTTACTTCAATAGCAATGCTGTTGTTGGTGAATGTACAGTGGGTAAGTTTAACAGTTGAGTTAGGGTAACAAACAAGGGCTGTCTGACAGTTGTTGAAGGAACAGCCGACAGCAGTGAATGTGGCTCCAGGGTTTAAAATTACACCATCAGTTCCAGCGGATCCCTGCAGCTGAACATCTGTAAGGCTGGCCTCTGCACTCGGTCGTACCTGATACAACCATATCAAGTAGTAAACATAAGGCTTCCTTCAAAAACATACTAAACATGATTGTTAGTTTTGTTATAAGTGCAAGCACTGTTTATTTTTCAAACTACATTGGGTTTAAAAATAAATCAAAATTATAAATAAAATGTTTTAGCCTAAATAAATATTTAAGAAGCTTTATTACTTTAGTTCCTAATACCACAGAAGATTGATAAATATAGGTAACACTACTAGAGAAAATCTTTCCAATATCTCCTTTATAAAATGTTGTTGCCAATGATTACATATAAATGTTCACGGCATTGTGATGCTCGATGTTAGTTCAGAAGCTCTGCATGCTTGGCATCTTCTCCAATTCAGGGAAAAAACGTTTATTAATATGGGTTAAGTAAAATAAAAAGATTGTTATTACCAACCTTCATTATGATCCATGAAGAAGTTATTCGCAGCTTTTTTTTTTTTTTTTTTTTTTTTTTTTTTTTTTTTTTTTTTTTTTTTTTTTTTTTTTTTTTTTTTTTTTTTTTTTTTTTTTTTTTTTTTTTTTTTTTTTTTTTTTTTTTTTTTTTTTTTTTTTTTTTTTTTTTTTTTTTTTTTTTTTTTTTTTTTTTTTTTTTTTTTTTTTTTTTTTTTTTTTTTTTTTTTTTTTTTTTTTTTTTTTTTTTTTTTTTTTTTTTTTTTTTTTTTTTTTTTTTTTTTTTTTTTTTTTTTTTTTTTTTTTTTTTTTTTTTTTTTTTTTTTTTTTTTTTTTTTTTTTTTTTTTTTTTTTTTTTTTTTTTTTTTTTTTTTTTTTTTTTTTTTTTTTTTTTTTTTTTTTTTTTTTTTTTTTTTTTTTTTTTTTTTTTTTTTTTTTTTTTTTTTTTTTTTTTTTTTTTTTTTTTTTTTTTTTTTTTTTTTTTTTTTTTTTTTTTTTTTTTTTTTTTTTTTTTTTTTTTTTTTTTTTTTTTTTTTTTTTTTTTTTTTTTTTTTTTTTTTTTTTTTTTTTTTTTTTTTTTTTTTTTTTTTTTTTTTTTTTTTTTTTTTTTTTTTTTTTTTTTTTTTTTTTTTTTTTTTTTTTTTTTTTTTTTTTTTTTTTTTTTTTTTTTTTTTTTTTTTTTTTTTTTTTTTTTTTTTTTTTTTTTTTTTTTTTTTTTTTTTTTTTTTTTTTTTTTTTTTTTTTTTTTTTTTTTTTTTTTTTTTTTTTTTTTTTTTTTTTTTTTTTTTTTTTTTTTTTTTTTTTTTTTTTTTTTTTTTTTTTTTTTTTTTTTTTTTTTTTTTTTTTTTTTTTTTTTTTTTTTTTTTTTTTTTTTTTTTTTTTTTTTTTTTTTTTTTTTTTTTTTTTTTTTTTTTTTTTTTTTTTTTTTTTTTTTTTTTTTTTTTTTTTTTTTTTTTTTTTTTTTTTTTTTTTTTTTTTTTTTTTTTTTTTTTTTTTTTTTTTTTTTTTTTTTTTTTTTTTTTTTTTTTTTTTTTTTTTTTTTTTTTTTTTTTTTTTTTTTTTTTTTTTTTTTTTTTTTTTTTTTTTTTTTTTTTTTTTTTTTTTTTTTTTTTTTTTTTTTTTTTTTTTTTTTTTTTTTTTTTTTTTTTTTTTTTTTTTTTTTTTTTTTTTTTTTTTTTTTTTTTTTTTTTTTTTTTTTTTTTTTTTTTTTTTTTTTTTTTTTTTTTTTTTTTTTTTTTTTTTTTTTTTTTTTTTTTTTTTTTTTTTTTTTTTTTTTTTTTTTTTTTTTTTTTTTTTTTTTTTTTTTTTTTTTTTTTTTTTTTTTTTTTTTTTTTTTTTTTTTTTTTTTTTTTTTTTTTTTTTTTTTTTTTTTTTTTTTTTTTTTTTTTTTTTTTTTTTTTTTTTTTTTTTTTTTTTTTTTTTTTTTTTTTTTTTTTTTTTTTTTTTTTTTTTTTTTTTTTTTTTTTTTTTTTTTTTTTTTTTTTTTTTTTTTTTTTTTTTTTTTTTTTTTTTTTTTTTTTTTTTTTTTTTTTTTTTTTTTTTTTTTTTTTTTTTTTTTTTTTTTTTTTTTTTTTTTTTTTTTTTTTTTTTTTTTTTTTTTTTTTTTTTTTTTTTTTTTTTTTTTTTTTTTTTTTTTTTTTTTTTTTTTTTTTTTTTTTTTTTTTTTTTTTTTTTTTTTTTTTTTTTTTTTTTTTTTTTTTTTTTTTTTTTTTTTTTTTTTTTTTTTTTTTTTTTTTTTTTTTTTTTTTTTTTTTTTTTTTTTTTTTTTTTTTTTTTTTTTTTTTTTTTTTTTTTTTTTTTTTTTTTTTTTTTTTTTTTTTTTTTTTTTTTTTTTTTTTTTTTTTTTTTTTTTTTTTTTTTTTTTTTTTTTTTTTTTTTTTTTTTTTTTTTTTTTTTTTTTTTTTTTTTTTTTTTTTTTTTTTTTTTTTTTTTTTTTTTTTTTTTTTTTTTTTTTTTTTTTTTTTTTTTTTTTTTTTTTTTTTTTTTTTTTTTTTTTTTTTTTTTTTTTTAAAACGAAAAAAGGGTTTTTTAAAAATTTTGTTATCAATAGGTTGGCCCAAATTTAAATTTAATTAAAAGAATTAAAAAAATTCAAATAAATTTTTTGTTAATTTAAAAAATTTTATTTAAATTTAATGTTAAATTTAATTTAAAAAAATTTTGAACAAATTTTTTTTTAAAAAATAAAAATGTTAACAATTTAAATTATTTATATAAAAAATTTTATTTATGTTTTTAAATATAATTTTTAAAAATTTAAAAATACATTAAATTTACGGGGTTTTAAAAAAAGTTTAAAAAAAGATAAAAAAATTTTATTTTTTTAAATTTTATAATAAATTTTTAATGGAAAATATATTTTTTATTGGGGATCTTTGGTAAATTTTACAAATGGCTTCATTTAAAAAATTAAATTAAAATAAACAAGTTTGGGTTTTAAAAAAATTTTCTTTTAACTTTTTAAATTTATATAAATAAATTAATTTTTAATTTTTTAGTTTTACAACTTTAAAATTTTTTTAATTAAAAAAAAAAAAAAATTAGTTTAAACATTTAAAAAATATTTATTTTATTTTTTTTTACATAAAATTGGGGAATTTAAAAAGAAATTTTTTTTTTTTAAAAATTTTTTTTTTTTTAAAAAAAATTTATTTTAAAAAAATTTTTAAATTGAATAATATTTTTTTAAATAAAAATTAAAATTTCCCCAATATTATTATTATATTTTTTGGGGAATTTAATAAATTTTTAGTTTAAATTTTTTAATTTTAAACTTTTCTATTTTTAATAATTTTTTAAAAAAAAAAATAATAAATTGAAACCAAAACGATTTTTGGATTTAAAAAAAATTTAGGGAATTTTAATTGAATTTTTTTTTAAAAATTTTTGATTTTTTAAAATTTTAAACTTATTTTATTTTTAAATTTGTAGGAATTTTTTAATTTTTAAAAATTTTTGAAATTTTTATGGAATAAATGTTAGGGGGGAAATTTAATTAAATTTTTTTTTTTTAATGGGTTTAAAATTTTTAATTTGTTTTAATAATATTAATTAAAATATGGTTTTTTTTAAAAATATTTTAATTGGATTTTTTAAAAAATTTTTGTAATTAAATAAAAATTTTTAATTTTTGGTTTTAAAAAGAAATTTAAGATTTTTATTTTTAAAATTTTTTATTTTTTTTAAAAAACATTTTATACATTTTATGAAAATTTTTTTTTAAATTAAATTTAAATAAAATTTTAAAAAAATTTTATTTTTTTTAAAAAAAATTTAAAATTATTTTTTTTTGAAAATATTGAGTAAAACGTTAAAAAGTAAAAGGATTTTTCCCCTTTACACGGGGGGGGGGGAAACCCTAAAAAATTATTTTAGATTATTATTTTTTTGTTTAAATTGATTTTATTTATTTTTAAGGGGTTATTTATTTTTTTTATTTTTTATTTTTAATTTTTTTATTTTTTTTGTCTTTTTTTTAGTGGGTTTTTTTATTTTTTTAAGTTTTTTAGGGGTTTTTTATTTGTTGTTTGATTATTTTATTATTTAAATTTGACTTTTTATTTGATTTGTTTTGAATTTGTTTTTTTTATTGATTAATGTTTTTATGGGTTTTAACTTTTTATTTTATTATTTTTTTTTTTTTTTTGGGCCCCTTTTAAAAAATTTTTTATTGTTTCAAGGGGGGAACCCAATAAGGTTATTGGTTTAAAATTTTTTTTTTTAAAAATTTTTTTTTTAATTTAAAAAATAATAGGAAAACAAAAAAAGTTTTAAAAACCTCATTTACAGTCGGGGGGGGGGAAAACCCGGGACAAAAGGGGTTTTTAAAAGGGAAATAATTTTTAAAATTTTTTTAAAAAAAGGGGTTAATAAAATTGGGGAAAAAAGGGGGTTAATCCCGGGTTTAAAAATGGACAAATTTTAAAAGGAAAAAAAAAAATTTTTTAAAAAAAAAATGATTATTTTTTACTTTGAAATTATATAATAAAATTTAAAAGACTTTTTTTGTCCAAATAAGGGTTTTTGTAAGGATTTTTTCCTTTTTATTGATTTGTGCCCATTTTTTAAAAAACCCCCGGGTATTTTTTTTTTTTTTTTTGGGTTTTTTTTTTTCGTTTTTTTTTTTTCGTTTTTTTTTTTTTTTCTTTTTTTTGTTTTTCTTTTTTTTTTTTTTTTTTTTTTTTTTTTTTTTTTTTTTTTTTTTTTTTTTTTTTTTTGTTTTTTTTTTTTCCCGTTTTTCTTTTTTTTTTTTCGTTTTTTTTTTGTTTTTTTTTTTTTCTGTTTTTTTTTCTGTTTTTTTTTTCGGGGTTTTTTTTTGTTTTTTTTTTTTTTTCTGTTTTTTTTAAAGATAATATATATAAAACCCTATTTTTCTCCCTTTTTGGTAACTTAAAAGGGACAGATAAAACACCTTTCCCCTTTTTAATATTTTTTCCCAAACCCCCTTTTTTCTTTTACTAAAAAATTTGTGGTTCTTTTTTTAAAGATTCCGCTGCCTTTCCTTTTTAGTTTATCGGTTTGGGCCCCCTTCTTTTTTTTGGTTTTTTTTCCCGGGTTTTTTTTTTCCCCCTTTTCTTTTTTGTCTTTTTTTTTTTGTTTTTTTCTGTGTTTTTTTTCCCTGTTTCGTTTTTCTGTTTCTGGTTTCCTTTTTCTTCGTTTCCTTTTTCGTTTCCCTTTGGTTCCTTTAATTATTAAAATTGCAACCCAACCCCTTTTTTTTTAAAAAAAAAATAAAGGGGACTTTTACCCCCCCCTTTTAAATTTTTCCCCAAAAAACCCCGGGGATTTTTTAAAAAAAATTTTAAAAAATTTCTTTTAAAATTTTCTTAAGGGTTTTTTTTCTTTTTTTTTTTCCCAATTTATTTACAAATAAATTTTTTTAAAATTAATTGTTCTAATTTAAAAAAAACCCGCTTTTGGGACCTCCCTTCTTTATCTTTTTCTTCTTTTAATGGTTAATCATATGGTTTAAAATTCCTTAAATTTTCACCCCCATACATTAAAATTTTTAAGGCCCGTTATAGGTTTCCCCCGCTTTTAAAATTTAAATTTTTCTTCAAAAAGTTTTTAAAAACTTCGGGGGAATTTAAAATTTTTTTGAAATTTTCTTCTAAAATTTCCAAAATTTTTTCCCTTCCCCTTTTAAAATTTTTTTTTTTAAATTTTAATTTCCTTTTTTTTAAAAAAAATTTTTCAAAAAGTTTCTCCTTCGGGAAACCTCTGTCTTCAATTAATTTAAAAATTTTTTTTTTTAATGGTTTTCATTGTAAGGGTGTTTTCTTTTAGTTTCAAATCAAGTTTTGGGGGTTCCAAACCAATTAATTTTTTTTGGGGGGGGGGGTTTTTGGGGGGAAAAGAAATTTTTTTTTCCTATTTTTAACCCCCCTTTCGTTTTGTTTCTAAACTTTTTTAATTTTTTTTTTTAAATTTTTTTTTTTCCCCCCCAAATTCGAAGGGGGAAAAACTTGAACAAATACGCAAAACAATCTTTTAAACTTTACCAGGGAAATTTAAAAATTTTCCGTATTTTTAAAATTTTTTTTATTTTTGTAAATTCCTTTAAAAGTTTTTTTTTTGGAAGCTTTATTTTTTCTTATTCTTTACAAATTTCCCTTGGTTGGGGAAAAATTTTTTTTTCCCCTCAAATGTGTCACTTGGGAGAGTTTTCTTAAAGCTTTTTTTAAAAAGTCATATTAATTTAAATAAATTTTAAATTTAAAATTTTTTTTTCCCAAAACCGGTATCTTAAATTTTCCTAAAAAAATTTTTACGTTTATAAGGGGGTTTTTTGGAGTTTTAAAAAACATTTGAAACGCATGTTTTTCTATAAAATTTTTGGTTGTAGATAAAAAAATTTTTTATTTTTTCCTTTTTTAAAAAACCAAATTTTTTTTTCACCATTTGTGTCCGTAAACTTTAACAACAGGGTGCATCTGAAGAAAAACAGTTTTTTAAACCCCCAAAAAGGGGGGGGTTTACGTGGTTTTTTTTTTTAAAAAAACCCTTTAACGAAAAAAATCATTTTGGCCGGGGTTTTTTTAAATTTTTTTTAAAATTTTTTTTTTTTCTTTTTATTTTTTTTTAAAAAATTTAAATTTAAAAATAAACGGATTTAAATGTTCCTTTTTTGGGTTTAAAAAAGGTCGAATATAAAAAGGTTCTGAAGTTTGGCCACTAATTTGCCCAAAGTAGGCCCCGGTTTGTTTTTTTAACTTTTGAAAAGAAAAAAAACCTTTGGAAAAAAAATTTTTTTTGGGATAAAATTTAAAATTCCAAAAATTTCCAAATTTCCCCCCCAAATTAGTTTTTTATTTGTGTGAAAATTTTTCTTTCCTTTTTTTGAAAACGCTTTGGGAGTTTAAAAATTTGGGTTTTTTGGGTTTGCTCTGTTAATAATGTTTAAAGTTGGGGAGTTTTCCAAAGCTTTTTGTTGAAATTGTTTTTTGGGGCCAGAATTGAGCTTTGTTTGGGGGGGGAGTTTCCAATTTATCGTTTCCTTTTTTAAAAGTTTGTTATTAAAAAAACCCCGGTAGTTTTTGAATAAAATTCGAAAAACGGGGTTTGTTTTGTAACGGGGCCCCCAAAAATTGTTTTTGGGGTTTTAAATTTTTAAAAAAAATTAATAAAAAAATGAAAAACCTTTTTTAAAAAATTTTTTTTTTCCAAAGGTTTTTTTTTAAAAACCCCCCCGGGGCTATTTTGGGTTTTAAAAAATGAACATTGGGGAAATTTGATTTTAAATCCCATAAGTTTTTAAAAAATTTTTAAAATAATTTTAAAAATAATGTTTTTTTTTAAAACCAAAATTGTTTGTGAAAAAATTTTTTAAAATTTTCTTTCCTCCCCGGTCAAAAACAAAAAGATTAAAGTTTAGGAAAATTTGAATGTCCGGGGAAAAAAATTTTACGGGTTTGAAAAACCGGGTTTTATTTGGGGGTTTTGAAATAGTTTTTTTAAAAAAATTTTTAAAAAAAAACGGGGTACAGTTTAAAAATTTCCAAACCCAACCCTACTTTCCCCTAAATTGTAAAAAAAACTGAATAAAATCCCTAAAACATAACAGGTTTTTTTTGTTTTAAAATTAAGGTCAAAAACCCCTTTAAAAAGCTAAATTTTAAAACCAAAAGGGAATATTGGGGGATTTAAAAGGGAACATTAAAAAATTTTTTAGCTGTATTTGATTCATTCCTTTTTCCCGGACCCTTTTAAAGGGGTTTATAAACCAACCTTGACAGGGAAAATTTAAAAAGAAAATTATGAAAAAAGAAAAAAGGAAAGTAGGGAAAGTAGGAAAAAGAAAAAAATTTGCCCCCCAAAAAAAACCCCCCCACCACAGTTGGGGATTGGGTTGACCCATTTAAAATTTTTTAAGACACAAAAAAAATTTTCAAAAAAAAGGGGAAAATATGAAATTTGAAAGATAATTTTTTTCCAAAAAAACTTTAGAAAGGTAAATTGCAAAAAATGGAGGTTTTTTAAAAAAAAAAAAATTTAAAAGGGACAGTTAAAAATTTAAATTATTTTCAAATGTTTTTTTGAAAAAAATTTGGGTTTTCCATAAAGATTTTCAAAATCAATTTTCGAAAAAGAAAAAAAATTTTTAAAAAATTGTTTTGAAAATTTTGGGGTTAAACGATGTTATTTGTTAAAGGGGACCCATTGGGAAAATTCCCGGGGAAATTAAGCTTTTTAAGGGGAAAAAAAACTGAAGGGAAAAACCTTTTTTTTAATTTTACTTTGAAAATTGTTTTTTAAAAAATTTTTTTGAAAAATTGGAAAAGAAAAAAAACAAAAAATAATTTTTTCACAGCCAATTTTGGAAAAAAAATTTTTTGGTGAAAAAAAATTTTTTTTTTAAAAAAATTTCCTTGGGGTTTTTTGAAATTTGGGTAAATAAAGTGGGGAAGAAAAACCCTTTTTTTAAAAAAATGAGGGGGTTTCTGGTGAATTTTTTTTTTTAAACCCCCCTAAATTTTGGGGTTTTTTTTAAAAAGGGGGTAGGTAACCATTTTTTTTTAAAAATAAGGAAATGGGTTTTAAAGGTTTTAAAAAGGTTAAAAAAAATTTCAAAAAAAAATTAAAATTTAAATTTTAAATAGGGGGTTTAAAAACGGGTAAAAAGTTACTGGGGGGAGAAACTTTAAGGTAATTTTTCGCCCAAAAACAAAAATACAAGGTAGCCACAGTCGGGAAGTACTGTTAAAAAACCCCCTTTTTTAAATTTTTTTAAAAAAAGGGGGGGGTTTGGAGGGTTTTTTTTTGAAAAAAGGGAATTTTAAAACTTTTTTTTATAAGTAAAACGGGGGGAAAAAGTAGGAGATTGTTATTTTATTAAAAAAAAAAGAAAAACGAAAAACGAAAAACTGCAGAAAAAAGAAAAACAAAAAAAAAAAAAAAACAGAAAAAAAAAAAAAAAAGAAAAACAAAAAAAAAACAGAAAACAGAAAAACAGAAAAACAGAAAAAAAAAAAAAAAAAAAAAAAAAAACAGAAAAAAACAAAAAAAACAAAAAAACAGAAAAACAGAAAAACAGAAAAAAACAGAAAAAAAAAAAAAAAAAACAGAAAAACGGGGAAAAAAACAGAAAAAAGAAAAACGAAAAAACAGAAAAAAAAAAAAAAAAACAAAAAAAAACAGAAAAAACAGAAAAACGGGAAAAAAAAAAAAAAAAAAAAAAAAGAAGGGACCGAAAAAGGAAGAAAAAAAAAAAGGGGGAAAAAGAAAAGAACGGAGGACAAAACATTACCCAAAAGGGGAAAGGAAGGAAAAATTTTTGGAAAATTTTTTTATTTTGATGGAAAGAAAAAAGTTTTTAAAAGAAAACCTTTTTTTTTCCGGAAATGTTTTAAAGGGGGTTTTAAAACCCCCAAATTGATGAAAGTTTTTTCCCCCCCTTTTTAACCCCTTTTATTCCCCTTTGTTTTAACCCGGGTTTAAAAACCCGTTTTTAACCCGGGTTAAACCCCAGTTTTAAAAATTTTTTTTGGGTTTAAAGTTTTTTTTTTGTTAACGGGTTTTTTTTTAAATTTTAAAACGGGTAAGGTCCCAAAACTAAAAACCCCGGGGGGGTTTTTTAAAAATATAAGGGGTTTGGGGGTTATTTAAACAAAATAAGTTTGGGGGCATCCGCCCCCCAAAAAAACCCAAAAAAAAAATAATCAAAGTTCAACCCCAAAAAACTTTTTGGGGGCCCCAAAAAATCAAAAAAATCAAATAAAATAAAATCAAAATCAAAAAAAATAAAAAATCAAAGTCAATAAAAATAAATAAAAAAAAAATTAAAAAAAAAAAAATCAAAGAAACAAAAATCTTAAGGGGTCAATCAAAATCAAATCAAAGCCCATTAAAAATCAATCAAAATCAATCAAAATCAAATCAAAGCCCATTAAAAATCAATCAAAATCAATCAAAATCAAATGAAAATCAATCACAGTCAATCAAAATATCGATTAAGGTCACGTGACCTTCCCCCACCCCCGACCTGCTCACGGGACGAAAACTCCTCATGGGACGGCGTTAAGTCGCTGTTTCCCTACTACTACTACTACATATTTGTTTGACAGGTGATTGATCATTATCACTACTGAGCTCAGAATTGTGTTGTTGATGTTGCTGACTTACTTCAATAGCAATGCTGTTGTTGGTGAATGTACAGCGGGAAAGTTTAACAGTTGAGTTAGGGTAACAAACAAGGGCTGTCTGACAGTTGTTGAAGGAACAGCCGACAGCAGTGAATGTGGCTCCAGGGTGTACAATTACACCATCAGTTCCAGCGGATCCCTGCAGCTGAACATCTGTAAGGCTGGCCTCTGCACTCGGTCGTACCTGATACAACCATATCAAGTAGTAAACATAAGGCTTCCTTCAAAAACATACTAAACATGATTGTTAGTTTTGTTATAAGTGCAAGCACTGTTTATTTTTCAAACTACATTGGGTTTAAAAATAAATCAAAATTATAAATAAAATGTTTTAGCCTAAATAAATATTTAAGAAGCTTTATTACTTTAGTTCCTAATACCACAGAAGATTGATAAATATAGGTAACACTACTAGAGAAAATCTTTCCAATATCTCCTTTATAAAATGTTGTTGCCAATGATTACATATAAATGTTCACGGCATTGTGATGCTCGATGTTAGTTCAGAAGCTCTGCATGCTTGGCATCTTCTCCAATTCAGGGAAAAAACGTTTATTAATATGGGTTAAGTAAAATAAAAAGATTGTTATTACCAACCTTCATTATGATCCATGAAGAAGTTATTCGCAGCATGAGACGACTGAGTTTAAGACACCCTTTTAGTAGATCCAAAGTGGCACAATATTTATTAATTGTACAATATTATAAAGAAATTATTAGATTATTTCATGAAAATTTACTATATCATTTGTGGTGGGTTATATGTAAAATTATGTTTGGAATTTAATTGATATTTTTACTTTAACATATGATTTTGACATGTATACTTGTCCAATATTTATTGAATATAAAACTAACTGTTGAAGTTATTAAAATAGTAAACAAAACAATATCGTACAATGTTGGTACTAATTTACCTAAAGATTGAGGGAATTTAAATGAAATCACAATACTTACCTATAACTTTGTCATTTATAAATGTTTCAAATATATTGATGATGTAATATTTTATTCAAGTTATTACATTATTTTATAATACAATATATTTCCATGCTGGTAGTAATATGTATAATAATTGTGGGAATTCAATTGCAGATTTTAAATTTAATCATAATATTGACATTTCTAAAATGAAAATATTACCGATTATACAATTGAATACTAAACGTATTCGGCTGTTTCTTATAACCATAATAATACAATAACTTGAATTTGTAATAGCCTATACAATCAAATTGGGAATTTAAATTAAATTGTTCTATAACATATGATTTTGACAGTTGTACCTTTTCAAAATTTATATTTTAAAAACAATAATAGAAAAGCAAATGTCAGTTTTTAACATTTTAAAACAGAAATATATGGGTAATTCTTTCATAAAACTTGTATATCTAACTATGGTATGTGCTGCAATTAAGCGGATTACATTAAAACGACATTAATAAAAGCTTCAAACCTAAATATTTTAGTAAAATCAATATAATATTATTCGATAATGTACAATAATAATGTACAATTATATATTGAAAATAATTGCAATCAATATTAGATTGATTAAATCATAATAATGTTACATTCGAATTTCCAAATTCCAGTTGTATAATACATGGATGATTTTACTGCTATGCAACATTTTTAAATATAAGTTTTTGAAAAATAAACAATACATTAGAAGTTGTACTGTTGGTAAACGCATAATAAAAAGATTATTAAAGACTAATAGTTTAGTATTTCTATATGAAATAATAAATTACCGGTAATAAATTGAAAATATAATGATTACTTACGTTGAAGTTTGGCATCTTGTAAGTAGAACTTTTACAAATGGCTAGGTTCACTTTCAAAATATTAAATTAGAAATAAAACATATGTTCTAGCGGCACTTATTGAACAAACCGTTTCCTATTAATACATAGAGTTTTAATTCATCATAAACATGTGATAATAATATTTTAAGTTGTATATATAGTTATTACACATAATAAAATCATATTTTAATTGTAAATAAAGAGAATTATAAATTAAGTATGATAAACTATATTATAGTACAATATTCTATCATATAGTTGGTTATATGTACATAAATTGCGGGAATTTAAAAGTAATTTTCATATTTACTTAAGATTTTTTTTATTTTTAATGTACAATTACATATTTATTGTACAATTCTTAAATGAACCTAATATTCTGTCTTATAAAATTATATTATCTCGCAGTCCAATAGTTATATGTATAATTATTTTGGGAATTTAAATGAAATTTTTACGTTTACGAATTATTTTCAATTTTATACTTTTACGCTATTTATTGAATATAGAATTAGGTAATAAACTTGATATAATACTCTGTAACACAAAACTGTACCCTTTTGTTGATTTAAATAAAATAATTTGAGGGAATTTAATTGAATTTTTTTATTGACATAGAATTTTGACATTTTAAATTTAACATTATTAATGATTATATATATTAGTACGAAACTTTTTATGATAATTTATTAAATATAATTGAAATATCTTAGTGGTCATATATATATGATTAATGTGGGAATTTAATTGAAATTTTTTATATGATTTGAGCAGTTTAAATTTTTCAATTTGTTTTGGAATATATCATCACTATTAAAACATATCGGACTGTTTTTTTAAACAATATTGTCACACGTCGGTAGTTATATGTAAAATATTTGTGGGAATTGAAATGAAATTTTTGTAATTACTTATGATTATTCAAAGACTAATTTAAGACTGTTTATTAATTGTACGATTATTTTATGTACCTATTAGAATATGTTTAAACACATGCTATCACATTGTCATGAGTATATGTATGATTATTGCGGGAATTTAAATGAAAATTTTTAATAAACTCATATTTATTAAATAAATAACGTACTAATATTTATTAATTGTACAATATTATAAAGAAATTATTAGATTATTTCATGAAAATTTACTATATCATTTGTGGTGGGTTATATGTAAAATTATGTTTGGAATTTAATTGATATTTTTACTTTAACATATGATTTTGACATGTATACTTGTCCAATATTTATTGAATATAAAACTAACTGTTGAAGTTATTAAAATAGTAAACAAAACAATATCGTACAATGTTGGTACTAATTTACCTAAAGATTGAGGGAATTTAAATGAAATCACAATACTTACCTATAACTTTGTCATTTATAAATGTTTCAAATATATTGATGATGTAATATTTTATTCAAGTTATTACATTATTTTATAATACAATATATTTCCATGCTGGTAGTAATATGTATAATAATTGTGGGAATTCAATTGCAGATTTTAAATTTAATCATAATATTGACATTTCTAAAATGAAAATATTACCGATTATACAATTGAATACTAAACGTATTCGGCTGTTTCTTATAACCATAATAATACAATAACTTGAATTTGTAATATAGCCCTATACAATCAAATTGGGAATTTAAATTAAATTTTTCTATAACATATGATTTTGACAGTTGTACTTTTTCAATATTTATATTTTAAAAACAATAATAGGAAAGCAAATGTCAGTTTTTAACATTTTAAAACAGAAATATATGGATAAAAATACCGGTAATAAAGTGAAAATATAATGATTACTTACGTTATACTTTGGAATCTTGCTTGAATCTTCGAGAAATGTTAAAATATTTATCTTATGCTATACTTCTTATGTCTCCTTAAATTACCAGACTACAGTTAAGCTAAACAGGTTCTTATTTTGTGTTGATTTTTAAAAGCCCGTTCCCTAGGCAGTGGTTTCGCTAGATATTAGATGGAAACATAGGTAATCTCATTAATTCATTCATGCGCGTGACTAATTAGATGATGAAGCATTTGAATATTACTTCGGTGAGCTTTCTTCCGCCATTCATGCCCCCAAATGGGTTTGAAAGAATTCCCCTGTTTTCAAGCTGTTTTTGAAATGTAGCCTCCCATCATCTAAAAGTGACTCATTTTATCTAAAATTCAATACTCTATGTCCATATCTCTAGTCTTAGCGCCCATTGGGATCAACCACTGCCCCCACGAATCCGACCATGTTGGGAACGCTGGCTGGGGAAAGCCAGCGCTGGGCCTCCCAACTCCCGTGGTACCAATTGTTTTCTCACGGCATTGGTTACCGGGTTCCTCCCCGTGGCCTCTTTAGGCTTGATCACAGTGTGATCTGACGATCCAATTGATTTCTTCAGTATTCTTACAATAAATCTTCCAGCAATATTCTGTTTGATAGTCCTGAATGGCTTAAAGCCCGTTGTCTTTTCTCCTCGTATATAAGTTGCCTAACCATATTTTCATCTTCCTCCTATTCTCTCATCTTAAATTTTGTTTTACATTTCTAATTTTCATTATATTAATACTTCTTATTTTTCAATTTTTATTTTTTCTTCATTGGTTATTTATATATCTTTTTTATGAATGACCACTTTACAAATACCAGATGTACCTGGTCGTTCTGAGTGGAAACATTTTCACTATCATTACTTTAAAAGAATATAAATTTCTCGTTTAAATTTTCAATATTAAAAATTTACTCTAACTTTCTTTCATGTTTCATTAATTGAGTGTGTAAAGTTTATCATGAAAAATTATTGTTATATTAAATTTTAAATGAAAAATATTTTGTTGTTATAAATATACAAAATTTTAAATATATACTACAATTTAAACACTGATTGTAATGTTATAATTGATTTAAAATATAACATGTGTTATAATTGCAAGTGTAACATATGATCATCATATAGTTATATTAAAAGAGAACATTTTAGACATTATCATAATTTGATAATTAAGTTAATTGGTTTAATTAGAAGTTTATTTTTAAATTTACATTATAAAATCAACTTTATTGATTAGACAATAAAATAAAGTATCATATTAATTGTATTGAAAAAATGTATATTATATATTTGAAAACTACGTTATGATATCAATATTAATCATAATATTGATCAATAACTAAACATCTATTACCAACTTTTAATTTAACTTATTTGTAATGTTGTATTACATTTACACGTCACATTACATCAATGATCATTATTTTACAATTATTACCTTCTCTTCATTGGTTCTCTATATATCTTTTTTATGAAGGTACACTTTACAAATACCAGATGTACCTGGTCGTTCAAAAGTGGATACATGTTCACTATCATTGGTAGAAAAGAATATAAATTTTTCGTTTGAATTATCAATATTAAAAATGTTTTCTAACTTTGTTTGATAATTCATTAATTGAGTGTGTAGGCTTAAACCTTTTACATTTTCAATTATCTCACTTCTATCAATAACTATACATCTATTTCCAAGCTGTGATTGAAATTCTTTAAAATTTGATCTCAAATGTTTAACAACAACATTATTTTCATTATTATTTGGTAAATTTAAATGATCCTCAATACTGTATTCTTTATCGATATATGGACTATTATCATCAACTGCATCAATATTCGATTGTAAAACATAATCTTCATCCATATCATTTATTGAGTTATTCAAAACTGACTTGTATACAATGTTTCTAGTATAGTATTTATCACCAACTCTACCTTGTTTTGGTGCATTTTTTACTAAAATTGAAATGTTACACATTTTTTGTACTCTAGAAAATGCGACATATAATTGACCGTGAGCAAAACACGGTGCTGACAATAAGATTCCAATTTTTTTAAACGTTTGTCCTTGACTCTTGTTAATAGTCATGGCAAAAGCCAATTTCAATGGAAACTGATATCTCGTGATTTGTCTTGGTAAATTATCTTCTAATGTAGTGATTCTAATACGAGGAATCAAAGCCCTTTGACCCTTATTCTTGCCTACCAATAATTCACAGTCAATACAATGGTCATAAAGTTTACAAACCTTCATTCTTGTACCATTGCAAAGACCTTCATCAAGATCAATATTTCTCAATAACATTACAACAACACCTTCTTTCAAACGTAAATCATGGGGTGGTAATCCTGCAGATTCTATAGAATTTAATACTTCCATGTCTGGTTCAAAACAGTCGTCGGGTTCAGCCTGGTACACGTCATTACTCAAATATGTACGTACTTCACCAACAATTTTGTCCATTATTATTTTATTTATTTCTTTTGCACCGTCATTTGTGGGGCACAAAATTGCTGAAGTAGAATGATCCATCTCAAGGTGTTCCCCAAATACATTTGCAATCAAATCATCTAAATTGTTGACACAAATTTCATTAGGCAATTCTATCGCATCATTCGTGCCATTGGCGTAATCTGGTTGAGGTAACATACCATTTCCAAGTTTTAGTAACCATTTACTAAATTCAATTTCACCCTGACCAGTACGCATATTCTGAGTCAGTGAAAACTGAAAGAAATTAGACCACAAATTACTACATTTTATACTACCCCTAATTATTGTGGTTCTGTTTCCGTGTTTAAGAACAGGTAGAACTTGTCTAAAATCACCACCCATTAGCAGAACTTTTCCACCGAAAGGTGTTGATGGAGCATTCATCAAGTCTCTCAAATACCTATCTATTGACTCAAGTGCATACTTTGGTGACATAGGAGCTTCGTCCCATATTATTATAGAAGCATTTTTCACGGCGATGGATTTCGGATGATTTACAGACCATCCAGCAACCGTATCTTCATGTAATTTTAACGGCAAACGAAATGCCCTATGCACTGTGGTTCCATAAGTTAGTAATGTCGAAGCCATTCCGGTCCAAGCTACTGCAATAGTGTGCTTTCCTTTTGCTCGTAGATTATTTAAAATAGCATTGTATAAATATGTTTTTCCGGTACCCGCAGGCCCGTCAACATAAAACAAATTATGATCATTAACTTCACCTCTTTCAGCATTATCAACAGCATTCATCACTGTATTATAAACATGACATTGATTTTTATTCAACGTGTTTACATTTATCTCAGGAACAATTTGATCAGACGATTCTACAACATCGCTATAATCAGATCTTTTGGGCAAAGGAAGGTTGAAATCTGTCAAATCTTTGCCATTTCGCTTCAAATGAAATTGAATTGAAAGCAAGCATCGATCAACTGCTTCATCTTGACTGTATCCGTTTCTTATATAATCTTCAATCAAATCGTTTTTAAATTTCTCAAACAAATCATTCATTTGCATAATCTGATCATCTTGCGCAATACAACACATTAATGCAAATATTCTTCGCAATCTCTTTGCAAATCTTACTCTAGCCAATTCTTCTAGACAATTTGAAAAACCTTCGTTATTATCAATAACTCCTAACGCTTTACACGCTTCATAATAAGTAGTATACTCAACGCCATTAACCGTGCGTACATCATTGAAACATGTTGCACCTGGAATATGCCTAAGCAAAATTCGCAAATGAAACAATTCTACTTGGTCAGGCGTCACTTCAACTAAACGACCAATCTGTTTTGACACTTGTTTCCTTAATTTCCATTCACATCTTTTCGCATCCCACGTATAAAACTCTGGCATATCTATGTATCGCAAATCATGTGCAGTTGCATTTTCCCTATTCAATTTGAACCAAGCCAATAATTTTGTATCTTTGTCAGCTTGTTGTAATAAATCTTCATCATCTAAGTTCTCATCAAAAATAACATACTGTTCATTTTCTAAGTGAATAGGTAATGTCATAACAGAATGTGATCTTGCGTTGATAGGAAATCTTAATAGACGATAGGCAGCCTCAGATGAACTAACATAACGGCATTCAATGAACTTATCAATTTCATCCCAATTGACAACTTCTGTACCTTCGTCACATGACTGAACAGTAATACAATCAACTCCTTTGTGTACATATTTGTAAAGATATTTCATGCTAGCAATACTAGTACAAATCTCAAAATTTATATGACACTGATATTTTTTAGCAGCATACCTATTGTAAGGGACTATTCGCCTATTGTCCACAATCTGACCATCAACCTCTATTGTTTGACCGTCTCTCCTTCTACGGTATATAGCTCGTGCATTGTTAGGTATAACAGTTTCATCTGAAAATTGTTTAGGAAATCTTTTCGAGCATTTACCATCTCGCATGCAAGGTGCTGTTGGATTTGCCGCTCCGCACGGTTTGTGCACATAGTGCTCTATTACAATTTCATACAAATCAGGATCCTCAAACTTATCAGGAATTTCAGCACAAATTAGATCATCAATATTGTTTATATCAATTTTGTCACCTTCTCTGAATGTAATCAATAAGTGAGCATGAGGCAAACCACGTTTTTGAAATTCAATTACGTAGGAATATGTCTCTACGATTCCATATATTTGTTTATTAATAAAATCATCTAGAAACTCCTGGAATTTCGCTTTAAATACTCTACAAACTAAATCTGGTCTAAACTCATATTTTTGTTTGTGTTGCAGATGACATTGAATATCAAACCACTTTGGATTTGTAGTAAAAGTGATAAATAAGTCCGGCATGCCAAATCTCGCTATAAGTGTCATAGATTCAACATATAATTTTTCCATGTATCTAGGAGAACTAACATGACTGGCCGGAAGGATAATCAATTTTCCAACACGCGCATTCAATTCATTGGCTTTTCTAGCTATATGATCACGTAATCCCTGATATGCTTCGGCTCGTAGTTTTTTTTGATTTTGTTTCAAATACCACATCATGTTAGCTTCAACTTTACACCAAGCATCTACAAGATACTGCAGAAAAAGTTTTCTACCATTATGAATTATGGAGAATCCATCTCTTTCACAAATACGATAAGCATAGAATTCTCTCAACGTTACTGTAGGTATTGTGTTGTTACGTAGAACAACATTACCATGAACATCTCTTAACACATGTTTTGTTTGCATAACATAGCCCATTTCTCCATTTGGAAACAGTAATGGATACACCAATGGGTCTGCTAGTGAATTCAAATTTTTAATTTCAGTTGATCTATTGCTACCTTTGGGATACACAATAAGATTTACATCAAAAGGAGGAGTGGTGCCTTCAAAAATAGCTGCAATTTCAGAACGGCTACTGGGTAATTCCATGTTGCGTAAATGAGTTTGTATGTTTTCTTTAAACATTATTGAAACATTATGTAAATTATGTTCAGCTATCATATTAGACATTGATTGAAAAGCTCGACACAATGGATTTATTTCTCGTAACATATTTTCTATATTTCGTATCAGTTCATGATCTACTCGGTCACCAATAAATTGCTGACGAAGTCCACACGCTTCATCACAATCAACGAAATAATATTGATTGTTTTTCAAATTTTCTAAACTTGTTACATCTGGTATAGGTTCAACATGGTGATAAATTTGACCAGTTATTTGAAAGCACCAGGCTCCTTGACCAACGTTTCGGTCGGTAGGATACTTTGCTTTAAATGAGGCCATAGCAAAATTTGAATTTATAGTTCTAATTTGTTCACGAAAATTCATTCCCATCGCAGTGTCTGATGTCAACAAATCGTACAATAAATCAGGACATTCACCCAATTCGGGCAAAACGACACGTCCAAAATGACAGCATGTATTGTATAGTGTATTATTTCGATTGTGAAGTTTCTCTAACAATGAAAATTTCGCTCCACAAAAACGACATAATTCATTCATCAGACCGATACTAAACAATGGTACAGTTTGAACAGAATCTTCACCATACTGTAGAGCTCTTCTGTACGTTAATTTATAGTGAACATTTCTGTTTAATCTCGGTCTTCGAGGAGGAAGATTACGTACAACATTAGGAACAACTTGTTGCACACCATGCCGCCTCAAATCATCAGTAGTTAATCTATTCAAAACAACTCTGGGTTGATTTATAACATTATGGTTTTGAACATCATTTCCAAACACATTATAACTAATCAAATCTTCTTGTGTAAGGCGTTTCAAGATGATTCTTGGTTGCTTCAACAAAGCAACATTTATAATTGGTTCTGGACAACCAATATTTTCAATATGATTATTCAATGGATCGACACGACCATTATTGTTAATTGGATGGACATTTCCAATAACATCATTGTGGTTTTCTACAACAACATTATGACCATTATAGTCATTACATGCATTTGTACTATGCAAGATATTTATTTGTTGTTGTTCCACATTATTATTGAATGGCTCTACATGAGCATTATTGTTAACACATGCATTTGTACTATGCAAGGTATTTATTTGTTGTTGTTCCACATTCAATGGATCGACATGACCATTATTGTTAATTGGATGGACACTTCCAATAACATCATTGTGGTTTTCAACAACAATATTATGACCATTATAGTCATCACATGCATTTTTACAATGCATGATATAAAGATGTTTGGGGACACAAACATCATTTTGAAATAGATCCGTTTTACTTGGATCATCACATGCATTTTTACAATGCATGTGATAAAGAATTACTATAAATTACTATAAACATTAAGATAAAATACATGTGAAATTTTGTTACTGCACAGATAAGTTATAACTAATTATGTTTTAAAAGCTGAAATTTTTCCAGTTATTACTACACTGTAGGGGGAGTATTTCATCAAAAGTTCCCAACCCTACCCCTCTTGCTAACCCCCCACCCCCTAATTAGGTCTATTTTAATGAATTTGCCATTAAAATTGAGTTAATGGTCATATCAATCTTATTCAAAAATTACTGACAGTGACTGCCTACAAAAGCCAGTTAAATTTTCATATTTTTTAGTACATATTGTGTCAGTCACCTATGACTGGCACTTGGTTTTTTTTATATTTTTGAAAATAATGGTCTATTACTTCAAATTATCAATAAATAAACAATTAACACAGTACAAACTCAGGAACAAAACTGACCCCAGTTTCCAGTAATGGTGGCCAGTAAAAACTATCAATGGTGGCAGAAAATAATCAATACAAAAAATAAATCTTTTGTTAGAGGTCATGTTAGTTGACTTTAAACATATTAATACTTGAATGCCGCAATGGTAATACTATTTAAAATAAGGTGATATAGTTTTATTGTCCAACTTTCATGGAACTTATCTCACTCATAATGTTACCCTCTCTTTTATTTTTCAATCAATGTTTTGAGGATAACTACAAGTTGGTGAGATGTTTGCAGCTATGAATTTGGAGACAATTGTTGGCCACTTCAGCCCTGAACCCTTGACTGTATTATTACTTACAAATAGAACACAAGTATTCATATCTCATATAATAGGAATACTTGTGCCAGCAATTTTGTTAGTTAGTGAGGTATGCTACCACAGCTGGTTTAAACTGCATTACATTTACACTAGCGCTCCACAATGGACCACAAAACAGCTGATAATTTGAGACACAAAATTTAGCATGAATGAGAAATATGTGTGTATTTATAAAATCAATACCTGAACTTTTCATATCTCAACGTTCAACTCTTTTTTCATATCAATGCTAATAAATATAGAAAATTAGCATTCACCATTGACTTTTAGAGTTATACTCAATGGCTTTCTGTATAGTTTGATTCTCTCTCTATGCAAAGGTGAGAAACTTGTCATGTGGTCGGATGATCTTTTCTGCATTTTCTAATATCATATACTCTATTATCAAATAAGTTTATTTTACAAAGACATTGTAAAAATGTATAGCAATCGTCATATATTTATATAACAAAAATTCAAATTAATACATTCATACCACAATCAAACCTCATTCAAACATACATAATTTTCAGTAACACTTTTATTCATGCCTAATTCCCACTTCCGGCGACGGTTGTTAGTTATCTTTGGCATGAATTGTGATATAATTAGTAAAGCCATGAGACTAGTACTGCATTATTTAATAGATTTCAGGAAGATAAAGAGAGTAAAATTTGTATTTTATTCACAAAGTTATCATCTATTGTACCCTCGAACAATATAATACAGTACTAATTTATGAGTAGGCTGATTCAGCATAGGTTTAGTCTACTTAAATAGTGACAGCTATTATATTGTATTTACATGATTTCAACGTGCAGGACTGATGTCAGGAGTTGTGCTAGTGAGCGACATTAGTGGAGATGATTGTGCCACTTTGGATCTACTAAAAGGGTGTCTTAAACTCAGTCGTCTCATGCTGCGAATAACTTCTTCATGGATCATAATGAAGGTTGGTAATAACAATCTTTTTATTTTA
This sequence comes from Stictocephala bisonia, assembly GCA_035578905.1. Classification (NCBI taxonomy): domain Eukaryota; kingdom Metazoa; phylum Arthropoda; class Insecta; order Hemiptera; family Membracidae; genus Stictocephala; species Stictocephala bisonia. Next base: position 19,418 of record JAQJVL010003168.1, on the reverse strand, counting down.
CTTAACCCATATTAATAAACGTTTTTTCCCTGAATTGGAGAAGATGCCAAGCATGCAGAGCTTCTGAACTAACATCGAGCATCACAATGCCGTGAACATTTATATGTAATCATTGGCAACAACATTTTATAAAGGAGATATTGGAAAGATTTTCTCTAGTAGTGTTACCTATATTTATCAATCTTCTGTGGTATTAGGAACTAAAGTAATAAAGCTTCTTAAATATTTATTTAGGCTAAAACATTTTATTTATAATTTTGATTTATTTTTAAACCCAATGTAGTTTGAAAAATAAACAGTGCTTGCACTTATAACAAAACTAACAATCATGTTTAGTATGTTTTTGAAGGAAGCCTTATGTTTACTACTTGATATGGTTGTATCAGGTACGACCGAGTGCAGAGGCCAGCCTTACAGATGTTCAGCTGCAGGGATCCGCTGGAACTGATGGTGTAATTGTACACCCTGGAGCCACATTCACTGCTGTCGGCTGTTCCTTCAACAACTGTCAGACAGCCCTTGTTTGTTACCCTAACTCAACTGTTAAACTTACCCGCTGTACATTCACCAACAACAGCATTGCTATTGAAGTAAGTCAGCAACATCAACATAAATTTAGGCATCTAAGATTGTCATGCTGCATATAAGATTTATTAGGAACATTTCAAATATTTTCAAAATGTGTAAAAATAAAATTCGGTGTTTTTGAAGTGAGTATTCAAGTTTGGAATAATTTTGTATTGATATTGTTATTTTGGAATTTTATTACATTTTTATGTCATAAAAAAGTAATTATAGCATTGGGTAATTTGACGAGTTAGCATTTAACTGTAAATCTGTAGTCTAAACATATCGTGATTAAAAATAATTTTAATGTAAAATCACAATAAATTTCAACTTGGGCGCAGGTTTTTGGCAAATATCTAGAGTTATTTATATATGTTTATATACAAGAGTCTCTTTCCTGTACTAGTAAGTTCATAAAAGAATGGAGCCATGAACTATAAGTATGGAGATTATCCATACTTATAGTTCATAACTATAGGCAAAAAAAATGTGTATTGCTAGTAGCAATACACATTTTTTTGGCCTAGATTTTGTCAAACAGTCATCAAAAATGCAGGAAGCATGCATTTTGTAATTGTACTTTTATGTTCATATTAACTGATGGGGACAAATAATTCATTTAGGAAATTGAATTAAATACATACATATCAGCTTACAATTAGAAATGTTTTTAAATAACTACTAAAATATTGGACAACATTAAAATGTGCTAGCTTTGTTATTAGTCCAAGTTCAACATCCCAATTGTGATGTTTATGCAACAATAAACAATAGTGGATGGCTACAGTACTGTTAGTTATTGTTTCAATGGAAATTGTGTTATGCCCCTTGATAATATACACCTACAATAGATATTCCATCTTATAGGAATATTTGTGCCTGTAATTTTGTTAGTTAGTGCCCGCAAGCACAGCTGATCTTAAACAGCATTACATTTACATGGGACTACACTAGCGCTCCACAATGGACCACAAAAACAGCTGATGTTTTGAGACTCAAAATTTAACATAGGATGGGAAATTATTTGTGTATAAAATCGATGGTTATCCTGTAGTGTTCAAAATTGAAACACTGTAACATAGATCAAATTTATGAATGTAATATTTGCAACATCTTTAAATCAGCTGGGTAGACCTTTGACAAAGAATTTAAGCCCTTTGAAGAAAACTGAAAATAGAAGTTAAAAGACATGTCAGCTATGTTTTTATTTATAATCGAATGCTTACATTGCAGCTCCAATCAGATTTGAAATTACACTAAACAGACAAGGATGTAATGGATGTAAGGCCATAAAGACACAATATGACATGAAACAAGAAACCCTCAATAAATTCATATTAACTTATTCTTAATTCTAACAGCAAAACCAAGGCCTTAATAGAGTATCATAAACAAGGAAATAAAGGTAAACAAAATAAAGGACCATAGGGAGAGTTAGTAGCCAAACGGTCTAAATTGTCAGGACTTTTGAACCTGAGTTAGCAATAGCGCAGGTTTTCAAAGCCTTAGCTGGAAGTTTAGGATCTTTTCCGTTAATTCATTACTACTACTTTTTTTGTTTCTGTTAATTCACTACCACTTTATAAATATTCTATTGCTCTAAAGACTTTTCCCCAATCATTTTTACGTCCACTGTGGTATTCCTTGTCTGCTAGGAATCCGATATCACTGGCCTTATCTTATTGCTTTCCAAGAACTTACACACGGCGAGCAAATTCGGCGGTAAGCCAGTCATTGGATTCACTTTAGTAGCCAACAACCTAACCTAACCTAACTGTAATTGTGATAAAAAAAAGGTAGTGGTAGTGAATTAACGGAAAAAAGTTCAAAGTTTTTCAGTAATGCCCACTTTTTACCATACTGGTTCTCCCTTTTACACTACCTGAATAAATTATTGATCTGTGCGGGGAACTTAGCAGACAGAGTAAGGGGACAAACCATACAGGACAAGATAAGTACATTATTGATAAAAACTTCCAGTTCAGTCCTGACACCTTATAACGCTCAACCACAGACTTGCCATATATACCTGTAGTACAAGAAAAAGCAGTCAGTAGTACTTGGTTATGGAAAATCCTGTACTAAACCTTCTGTAGAAATTGTGGGAGTTAAAGTATATCTCTGTGGATATAAAATTATTACCTGCTTTCAGTGTAGGGATGGCTGCAATTTCTCAATGGCGGATTGCACTATCTCAGACTCCTCAGTTTGTGAGTAAAAGTTTTACAGCCATCACCTCTAGTTAAACAAAACAACCATTCTCCACCAACCATTGAAACTATCAACAGGTAAGACTCCTCCAAATTTTTGTTGAAATGGTAAACTGAAGAGATACAATGCAGATAAAGTTAGTGAAATATTTTGGGAGCAACTGGCCCTTCCTTAATCACTAGAAAAAGGGACCAGTTGCTCAAATAGTTAATTTAAGTCTGGTGTGTGTCTATCTTCGGTTCACAATTTCACTGTATATGCTGCTTTCAATTCTTTTCACTTTTTCCTGAACTTCCAGTCCTAGTGTCAAAAAATAACCTGTGAATACTTAAATTACTAACCAACAACTCCCTTCCGGGGTGAAACATTTTAAATAAAAGGACATATATTAGAGGTGTGCTAGCTTGTGTGTTTTTCTTTCATTAGTCGAGCTGAAGCTTTAAAAAAATTTGAGGCAATAGGCTTGAAGTCTAGTCTATCATTACTTAAGGTAAATTATCATAGTTATTAATGTAGTTAGAACAAAAATCATAGTTCAAACAGTAAATTATAATTATTAAGTTTTGATTTATTAATTACAGCCAATACATTTATGCAATGAAATAAATCAAAAAATATATAGCATATAGTACAAGTTTAGCATTTAAGTCGAGCAAGTATAAAGCCTTTTGTAATGTTGGGTTCTTTTTATTTGTTTTACACATTAAGTTATCGGGTCTTGTTCCTAATGTTATTAGATACTTCATCCTTTGAGAAGAGAAACTATAAGCAACAAATGCACTTTAGAAAAATTTAGCTGTTTTTTTAAAGATCATATAAAAAGGGCTCTTATGTTTTGGGAGTGTATTGTGTCTCTATTATAGGATTAAATAACTTTAAACATTTGCCTCTTTTTCAGTCTCTTCAAAATAATTAAGCATGTTTACTCTCAGATTGTGACCTATGCATTCAAAAGCCTTGCTGAAGTTACAGGGTGAATGGTACGTGGGTGTTTAAAAATTTAAGGGCTTAAACTACATGCTTGGGGCTACTTATAAACGTAAATTTCAGTTTATATGCCAAATGGTTAGTGTGGTATGTTCAAATTAAGATTTCTTTTTAAATCATGGACCTAACCATAAAAAAACTTATTACTTACTCAAAAGATCATATTTTTTAAACTATGAAACCATTTTTGAAATCTACATTAAATTGTTAACAAGAATGATGCGCTAGTAGCCTGCATAAATTAAGGTTGGTACTTAAAATTATGCTTAAAGCAAAAAATCATGTTTTTGTAAAATTTTAAAACAATGTTTTAAGCGTAGTTACTAAATTATGGTAACGGATATAATGTGTCAAACTTATACAGTAAACTGCATAATTTAATGGTCTTTCCAGTGATATGCTTTTGTTTGTATTATCGTACAAATTTTCCATTTTTTATTATATTTGAATAGAAAGAAACTCAGGAGTGGTTAAAAAATTGTAAGACTATCGATACTAGCCAGCAACTAGGACTGGACATTCAAATAAACGATATGTGATTAAAAACACATGTAAATCAGGGGACAACAAAATGGGGTTTTTACCACAATATCCTTAGAACCGGCATACACCCCAACCTTATCAATAGTTTTAGTCTGTTGTCCATAATGGACTGGGAATATTCACTACCTGCTTAGTTTAACAAAAGTTAGTTTCTTTTAAAGCATCTCTTATCATGAGGAAATACTGGAATCCATTATATGTTTACTCTTTAGACCGGGTCTGTGTATAAGCTATTCAGTTCTGTAGCATCATGGAGTCACTACAAGAGAATATGCAGAAATGCATTTGTTTAATGGATTTTGCAACGGCAATGCACTTGCTGCGCAAAGAGAGTACAGTTTAAGGTACCCAGATCGAAAAGCCCCCAGCCCACAGGTGTTCACTAGACTTCACCAGAGGTTAGTGGAAAAGTGGAAGAGTTCAAAGAAAGTCTTCTGAGGTAGGTCCAGTTAATTATGAGTAGGTGTTTGAAGAATTGATTCTAAATACCTTTCAAGAAAACCCAGAGAGTAGTAGTAGGGCAATTGCGGCTCAACTAAATGTTTCACAGTGGAAAGTGTTGGATATTCTTCATAGAAACAAGTTTCATCCATACCACTTCACGCCTGTACAAGCACTTGAAGCTCAAGACTTGCTCCTCGTGTTCAGTTCTGTAGATGGTTGCTCAATAGCGATATTGAGCAGTATCATTTCTTCAAAAAGATCCTTTGGACAGATGAGGCCATATTTACAAGACAAGGAATCTTTAATACACATAATATGCACATATGGGCAGAAGATAACCCAAGAGCAACCAAAGAACGATCTTTTCAAAGGAGATTTCACATTATGGTATGGGTTGGAATAGTAGGTGAAGACGCTAATTGGCCCACATTTCTTCGAGGGAAACCTTAACGGGGAACGCTTTTTGACTTTTTACAGCACAGTCTCCCTTTGCTGCTAGACCATCTCAACCAAGAAAAAAAGAGACAGTCTCATTTTCCAACAAGATGGAGCTACACCGCATTTCACCGCAGAAGTGCGTCACTGGTTGACGCTCAATTATCCTACATGGATTGGACGGGGTGGGACCGTACCGTGGCCAGCTAGATCGCCGGACCTTAGTCCCATGGATTTCTGTGTATGGGGAGTGGATGAAACCAAAGTCTATTCTGCACCTATCAACACAGAACAAGACTGAGGGAGAGAATAACTGCGGCTGCTGATGTAGTGCTCAAGAAGTCTCTACCAAAAGTGACAGTTCAACAAATGCGCAAGAGAGCACGGGCCTGCATCAGAAATGGAGGGAAGGCAGTGTTGAACAACATTTGTAAATCTTATTATTTTAAGTTGACCTTTTTTTCAATATTTTTTACGAATGTAATTAGTATGTCTTAATATTATATCAAATCAAAGTATTATAATCTTTCTTTTAATAAATAGTTCAAAGCTTCAAGTTTTCTGCAAACTGTGTCTTAATTCAGTTTTACCTAACGTTTTCGATGAACGAAACAAAATAATTAAAATCATAGTTATACTATTGAAAAAGGAACATTAAATTACGCAGTATTCTGTATGGTTTGACACAATTATGTCTGTTACCATAATTTAGTAACTAAGCGTAAAACATTGTTTAAACATTTTACAAAGAATATGATTTTTTTTACTTTAACGCATAATTTTAAATACCAACCTTAATTTACGCATCTTACTAGCTCATTATTCTTGTTGAAAATTAATGTAGATTTCAAAAATAGTGTCACAGTTTAAAAAATATGATCTTTTGAGTAAGTAATAAAAAATCTTTTAATGGTTAGGTCCACGATTTAAAAAAAAAAATCTTAATTGAACATACCACACTAACCATTTGGCATAAAAAGCTGAAATTTTCGTTTTAAGTAGCCCCAAGCATGTAGTTTAAGCCCTTAAATTTTTAAACACCACGTACCATTCACCCTGTATAAACGGTCTTGCTAATATATTACCTTCTTACAATTTGTTAATAATATATAATCTGGCACTGGATCAGTCATGGATTTAAACTCAACCCATACGTGTGTATGAGTGGGTAACACTACCCCTTAGATGATTGGTGGAGGGGGGGAACAATCATTGTACGTGTATGAGGGGGGATGTGGTAAAATTTTATATTAGCACATAAAATATGTCTATTGATTTTATTTGTTTAATGTATGTCTTCGTCTATTGATTTTATTTGTTTAATGTATGTCTTCGTGGACATATTTTCTCAGGTAGTTTTTTAAAGCCATATTTCTCTTATATTGTTATGATTTTGTTTACAGAATTTTTATCTGCACAAATTGTTAGATACCTTATGGAATTGAAACACAGTATGTTTGCCTCTCAAAATAAATATTAATCACATATTTATGTTAACAAATAACTAACTACTAGTACAGCAATAGTATTTAGTTGTACTATTGCTGTTGTTATAAAGTGTTACTGTATTATTTCAATTTGAAGTTAAACAGTTGATTAAGATTATTCTAAGTTACGCTTTCTTACATTCTTAGGAAAAATTAGCACGTTTGTTATTAGGGTTACAAAAATTTAACGATTATGTTAATTGTTTATTTTTTAACTTATTTAATTTTACTAGTTCTATCAATCTTTCACCCATTTACTATATTTATTTTCTTTGCATTAAACTCCTAGTAGTATTTTCACACTTGATGTTGTAATTTTAGGCAGTTCATAGTCTTGAAATGTCCAAATAAACATATCATTTCTGAGCTTTATTCTCAATGTCATTGTTGATGAGTGTGTTACAATTTATAAGCGTTGTGTTTTATTCAAGCTGCAGAACGTGATAAAAGGTTCTTAAAGGTGACTGGAAATCAGTTACTGAATTTACAAAGTTAGAGTTGACAACACAGCCTGTCCAAGATGGAAAGGCCCTCGCCCACATGGTACCATCCTTTCTTCCCTTTAAATATCCTGTATCAATCAAAGTCTGTTTAATCTTTATCTGTATATCTTGTTTCTTGTTGCGCTTAAATTTGAATTTTATATTCTTTCATTAACTTAAGTGAGTTGTTTCAGTTTGATGGCTTCGAAGAGTGAGTTAATATTTAGAGTTCCAAAGTAGTTTGTTTTTCTTTAATTTTGAGGATTATGAATTTCTTGAACGACTTGGTGCTTCAGGATCTCCAGAATCCTTAGGGCCTGGTTAGCAATAGACTGTTGTTTATCTCCTTGAGTAGTTTTAGCCAGAGACATTGACATCATGCATAGTGTTTTGAGGTGGGAGATAGCTTTTGAGCCATTCCGAGTTTAAAACTGGGGTTGTAAGTTCCAGAGTATATACTAAGCCGGCTGCTAACATGGATAACAGACACTGTTTGTAGCGTCCTCTAGGAGCAGTGACCATTGGTTGGTTTGGTTAACACTAAGGAATCAAGCTTAGAATGATTAACTTCAATCATTATTTAGTGTTCAAGTAACAATTAATAAAAGCAATAACACAAATAATAATAATGTTAAAAAAAAAATAAATAGAAGTAAAACAAAACTGTACAGTTCATTACAGTTATTTTTGTCAACTATACACTATTGTGGAAGTTGAACACTTGAAAGCGGAATCTAGTCACTCGTGACAGACCACCCCTATATGCTTTTAATATAACACACAGGTAGCATACTGCCCAGCTAGAAGGTTTTGTTTATGTTAAAATTTATATGTTAGTATAATTATTCCATTTTAAGATTTAAATGCATAAGTTTTACCTATTTTTAATGCCTTGCAACATCTTAAATATTAATAATTGACAACTTTAAAATCTAAAAGTGCTTTTTTGTTGTTGCAGTACTTCTCAGTTGAAGGAGACTGATACGGTTTTGCAGTAATAACACCTCTGACATAAGTTTCTTGTGTACTACTTCAAACGACTGCAATGGGGATTATCTGAAGAGTGAAGAAAAAAGAATGGAATCATAATTTATAAATAACTACTTACTTTGCAAATCTCTCTATTTGTTGTTATTCATTTAAATATTTACTCATTTTCAAAATGTATATCTCATTGTAAATTATTATGTTAACAATATTATAATTTATATGCAGTAAAATTTACTTATAAACAATAACATGGTATATTTTACCCAGAGGACTTAGTTATTTTTATTTATAGGACATTTTCAATGTTAGTTCCTCAAATTTGACAGTTACAAAATATGGACAATTTAGGGGGGTTTTCTGATTCACCACTAGTTAAGTATTCTTCTTTAACCAATGCTTTCTGTATTCAAACATTTTATCTAGAAAGATTTGCACTATTCACATATCTTTACCATAATTTCAAGATCATGAGTAAATCACGTAGAACTGACCACTTCTCGGCCAGCCATTTTCAACTTACCTAGAGTACATTTCATATCATTGGAGCCTGGGTATTTTCACCGGTCTTGCCAGTTCTACTCGTGTACAATTAAAAACACACATATGTTTTGCTATGTCGTTTTTTAGACAGTGGGATTTTAAGCTGAGAATTGGTTAATCAATCAGCTAATTTCATCAACAGTAACAACAAAGTCTCATTCAATAAAGATTGGCTGATCACATAGTTCAGCATTCACCTTTTATTACCAAAGAAGATTTACAAAAAGCAAGACTGTCGGCTAATGTAAAGTGTACAGTTACCAATAATGCCTGTCAACCTTTGTTTCAACTACATAGAAATATATTTAAAATTTACTCTTACATCTGATAATTCTATTGAACTGTGTGGGTATATAAATATTAATTTAATTTTGTAATTGGATTGCAGTTAAATGGGTCAACTAAAATCATTTCGATGAAACAAAAATTATTTATTATATGATTTTGCAAATTTTATGAGAAATATATTTTTAAATACTATGGTTTCTTTTTAGTTTAAAAGTTGTTTATATAAATCTGACTTATTTATTTGGTAACTCAATTTTCTTTAAACATCTAATTTACCTACTATTCATAACTAAATATCAGCTAAAGTTATTACCATACCCATCTTTGTGTGTATATCAAATAAAATAAATTTGTTAATGTTAAGTATAATTACTTAAATTCTATAGTAATAATAGTAATACATTTTGAATCGGCTGCAATTTGTTTGTTATGATCGGTTTTATCTATTTTTGCCCTTATTGATTAAGTTACTCATTTTCTATTCTTGCACTTATCTAGGTCATGATCCTCATAAAAGTTTTTGTAGAAACGATTTCTCTTCTTTTATTTTTCAATTTGTCTGTTACCTTCTTCAAACAAGCTCTTCAAGGCAAGGGTTTTTTACAAAGTAAAACTTCAGCCTTTAGTTTCTTGTTTTCTTCTAAAAGTAGATAGTCGATTTCACCTGCCATTTTCAAGCCGTGAGAACTATCTATTTCATTATAACAAATTTATATCGGTTTGGTTCTACTCTTCGTTGAGTGTCTTATTAGCAGCGACACAAGGTGAATTTGCAGTTGCTGCTGACTCGGTCATTTAGCTATCCTCTAAATGTACTATATCATCATAAAAAGGACATCATGATATTATATTTATCCTTTCACTTTCAGCAAGTCTTTTAAGTCAGCCATTTGACCGTATTCATCATCGTCATCCTCGAAGAGGCTGTGCTTAAGCTGTCTTCAGCTAAATTAATTATGAGTGGAGTAATAATCACCTCATGTACAAACTGTGGGCGTTAGTCTTCCATCCTGCACACATTTCTCAGTGTGTCGCACACACTTTTCTCAGTCTTGTTTTGTGACCCTATCAAGTGCTTTGTTCATGAATAGCTCAACATCTGCTATCCTAAAAGTATTGTTCCGTATAGCAACTTCTCCCTTTACCTGAGCCCAGATAAGTTCTATTGGGTTGTAGTGCGCATGGGAAGGTGATAGGCGGATACTTCATGTCCCCACTTCAAATGCTATCTTATCAATTTCAAAAACTATTGGTGCTTTTTTAATAGCATCCTTTTGGAGTACCTCATCTCTAATCTTATCATCTGTGAATTGGGACTTTATGCTGTCTCAGCCAATTTAGGATTTCAACTTTTTTCCAGTTGGCTTTTGGAACTTTTTCTGCAAATGTGGAGTGATAACTTGCAAATGTGGAGTGATTACCTCTGTACGTGTAAATTACCTCTGTACGTGTAAGGGGTGGGTGGGCTTTTATCACTCGTGTAAGGGTGGGTGAGTGATGTTCAGGGTCCTACAGGCCAACATCACTCACCACGCCAATCAAATTCAAATACAGTTTTCCCTGACGATGTCCTTTTCGAAATGTTCAAGTTTAGTGACGTTGGAAGACTTTTTAACATTTCAATACTTGCAACAGTTTCTTTCTTAATATTTTAGTATATTGGAGAGATAGGACATCAGCAAACTTACCTTAAAAGACAAGTTCACCAACACCAGAGTAGTAGTAACAAACACAATCTCACAAATTTTCAACACCACTGGCATTTTCTTCAGGTGAGTAGAGAGAGAGAGACTTTGTTGAAAATTTGTGAGATTGTGTTTATTTTGTGTTTCTTACTACTACTCTGGTGTTAGTGATTTGTCTTTTAAGGTAAGTTTGCTGAAGTCCTATCTCTCCAATATACTAATTCCTGGCCGAGTGCCCTTTAACCTAACCTAAAAATTTCTTAATATTTTGAATCATGTTCTAGACACTCCACATGAATTGACTGTTAATTTCTGATCTTGCTTAAAATTCGTGTTCTTTAACATTTCTGGTTGTATTTCATATGTAGTCGGTGCTGTAACCCAGCTACTTGGGGACAAAGTGTTGAGGATAGGCGATAGGTTCTATACTCGGTCCTCTTAATTACTGACACAGCGTCTGCTTGATAGTTGCCATATCGACCTGGACACCACTAAAGAAGTCTGTAGTATCCATTTTGGGTGATAGTAAAGTTTTCAGATTTTGTGTATGAAGAGAACTGAGAGTGAAACATGTCTGTTTAACTGAAAATCAAACTAATATGGTTCAGATTCCACATACAAATGTAGATCCTTAGTTTGCCCTAGCAATTGGTCTAATCATAAATAGCTCTTTCAGAGGAACAGCCAATCTTAGTTACTAACAATAATTAAACTAGTTCATCTTCACTAATCACACTCATTCCCATTCGCCTGTATCTCCACGATCGGTGTCTAGAAATGAATAACTTTTTAAGGTCCAAGTATGTGATAGTGTTCTCCTATAACAACCTTTGATTTGATACACAACTCCACGTATTGTCTCATACTGTAGGTATCAACAGGGATAAAGTAAGTTATAGTATTCTGTGGTATCAATGAGTCAATCAAACAGTTGATATTCAATATGTGAATAGCATACATGAATTCATTGTATAGCATGCATTAATAGTGGTCAGATCTTACAATATAGTGACCTACATTATATTTATAGGTACAATATAACACAGTGTCTACCTAAAGCTACAAAATATATACTATAATATAATTTTCCCGTGTTTTTATAGACAATTACATATCTGTTTCTAGATTTTGTTACACACTCTTCATCAGAATAAAATTAAAATGTTGCTAAAACGTTTTTTGTTAATTTTAAAAACTTGTTTGTATTTTGTTCTAATTGAATAGGTTTCGGCAAACAGTAAAAAAGTTTTGTTCTATTGTAAATAGTACTTTAAAAAAAAATTATAATCTGCAGGGTTCTACTTGGACAATGATTTCTAGTGTTTTAAAGTCCAGCCGTTCTAACTTTACCTCTGAGGGGAGCACAACATGGTACATTGTATATCTTGAGCGCTTGACTCCTTTCCTTTAACACGGCTAATTTGTTTCCGGTCTAAATGAATCACAACTAGTGCCTGGATAGATTTTATAAGTTAAAATTGTCTGATTGACTTAGTTTTTTGACATTTATAATCAGATAAAAGTACTTCCTAGTTAAACGCTAAAAAGATTTTAGTTCCCACTAAAATTTTGAAAATGTATCTTCTTACATTATTCCCAATAGTGAGTCACCGGATGTAAAATTTAGAGGAATGCTGTGACGATCTGGTAAGTTTCTAACTTTACAACCCTCAGAGGTAGAATGACCGGACTATAGTTCCCAATATTGGAATGTCACGTGTAAGGGGCAAATTTATGATTCAAATATATATATATTATATATATATATATATATAAATATATTATAAATATATATAATATAAATATATAAATATATTTTTAAAATAACACTAAAAACGGTCAGTAATCCCACTCAGAAAATGTGTTTTACTGACTCTGTATATTTTAAATTGAATATTAATCTTATTGCCCTTTTTAAAAGGTTTAAGGTTTGATTCAAATGGTAGTTCCATAAATACTCATAGGCTATATGTGAGTGAATTAGAACATAATAAGTTTTTAGTGTTTCAATATCACACTGGTTCACCATACAACTGAAATCGTAGGAGGCCACTAGATGTTTTTGTGCAATTTCATATCTACATGAATGTTCCATGTTAAATTTTCATCACTTGTTAACCTATAAACTTTGTATTTTAAACATAATCGATATGCTCATCCCCATGTATAAAACTATTTGAAGACAATTTAATTCTGCTCTGCCTATGATCAAAATGAAATAATTATAAATTTATTGGAATTTAGCAGATGGTTTTTACTGTTTAAAATATCCTTAATCATTGACAGCATGGGTGGAGTTAGACCTTGTATGTTGGGGGGGGGGGGGCACAAGTAACAAGTTTACCATGCATTAAATTTCCTGTATCCTACTTTTTCCGGGGGGGTCCTGGGGGACATTTTTTAAAAATTGCAGCTTAAAAAACATGACATTTAGGTACCTTTTTGAATTGAAAAATACTTAAACTCAGAACATGAAATTGATGTTATTATTTTATCAAACACAAACATAATATTGGTTGTATAGCAATATAAACCAGGTATATATAATATACATATTTACTTTCTACAATAGAACGGTCTCATATTGTCCAAGTAATGTAACCCTTATAATTACCCACATTAGCACTACAATATTAGCACTCCTTTATTAATAATTAAATAAGAGGCAATAGAAAATTACCTTTTTTGCATATTTATCCGTTAGTTTATCCAAGTTGAGGCTTTTTTACTAAATCAGATTCCTGAATAAATTGACAGCCAAATTGGAGAAACGTTCTTGGCCCATGATTACCTAAGCCATTGATTAATTCTTCTCATTGTCGAGAACGATCGTTCACAAGTAGCACTATTAGATGGAAGGGTAAAACAAATCTTAAAAAGCAGTTTGAAATTGGGATAAATATCATCTTGAATTAAAACCAGTTTTTTAAATATTTTAACCAACTCTTTAAGCGGTATTTCTTTGGGGTTGATACCATCTGACACGAGAACGCACCGTAGGATGCTCATTTCTGATATGAGCATAGTTTGGTTCAATCCGGGCACTGGATATTTCTGTATAAACGATTCAGATTTCTCTCCATTGAGGCAAAGGAACTCTTCACTAGCATTTGCTACTTCCATTGCTTCACCAGCAAACCTTCTTTTGAGTTCACTGATCAAAATATCAAGTATTGGATAATAAAGGTCACAATGGTACTGTACCTTGCTGTTCACTTCCTGTTATCACTCAAACTCTCTGTATCGACTCCTCTTGACTGACCAACAGTAGACATGACAAAATATTCATTAAGAGTTTTTGAAATAACTCATTGACGTTTAGGCGCAATATGTGAACTTGAAGTCGAATGACTTTCTTTTTCCAAGCAACAAGATGTTGTGGTAGTCTCATTGGATTGTGTTGTGGTGCAATTATTTTCAGGGAATAAAAATGTAGTTTGTGAATCCTTGAAAACTTCATTACTTCATTCCACTTTTTCTCCCAGGTGTTTTCACTTCTTTTTGACTCGAGCTTCATAATAATTGCTCCTGCTGCTTTCGCACATCTTGCTATGCAAGAGTCCTCCTTCTGAAGCGCTTTGCTGAGGATATTTATATCAGTTAAACACTCTAATAAAAATATTTAACATACTACATCATTAGCAATCTTTTTTAAGACGGCACGAATTGCATCAAAATTTCTGTTAACAGATTGGACAGCAGTAGCCTTACACGACCTGAAAACTGCGGTGTGTGTGGTACTGAATTTACACATACAGTGGTACTGACCCACCCACCCACATATACACGTACAGTGGTACTGACCTACCCACCCACCCATACACATACAGTGGTACTGTGGTAGTAATATACATACGGTGGCATTTACCCACCCATACACGAACAGTGTATTAACCCACCCGCCCTCCCAAGGAGTCAAAAATATTCTAAGTCCGAGAGAGCGGAGAAAAACCTCAGACGACGACCGAGTCAGAGTCTCACTTGTAGGTGGGGAACGCGCGGCGCAAAGTCGCCGGGTTCCCACAGGAACTGGGTTACTTGCTACTTATTAGCAAGGAGCCCGGCCCTACAGAACTCCTCCCCTGACCAGATCTCGGTTACTTGCTACTTATTAGCAAGGAGCCCGGCCTCACAGAACTCCTCCCCTGGCCAGATCTCAGTTACTTGCTGATGGTCAGCAAGTAACTCAACATTGCCCCGTAGGCGGGTTTCTGGGCGGCCGCGCCCTTAAAACATAAACTCGACAACTTGCTAACAAAAAGCAAGTAACTCAACATTGCCCCGTAGGCGGGTTTCTGGGCGGCCGCGCCCCTAAAACATAAACTCGACAACTTGCTAAGAAAAAGCAAGTAACTCAACATTGGCTGGAATGCGAACTCCAGGGACGACGGCCCTTCTGTAATATAATACGATCATCAGCCGGCCAAAGACTGGTGAAATAAGTCACTTAATAAATTGGGCAATTAACTCAAACTTTTTATATTTATACATGCTTCTGACAAATAAGTACCTGAGAAATTTTAATATATATATATTTTTTTTTCAAGATGGCTATATTTTTTTTATTTTTTTCTAGTTTCAAAAAATGTACAGTTATATTATGTTAAAAAGTTAAAGTTTTTCTTATTCGTCCTAGCCCACCAAGCAAAGTTAGGGCTAAGAAGCCCTCTCTTAACACTTAACCTGGTAACCAACGGTTTAATGTGAATTCTGCCTATTACCAGATCGAGAATTACATAACATGATTTTAAAATAATGATTGTAAATAAATTTAATAAGTTAAAAGTATTTTTATAAAAAAATATATTATTTATTAGCTAATAAAGTGATATAATCAACTAATTACCATAGATATTCCAGAGTGATTTTAATGCTTTAAGCTCTATATATGTGTTCCCAGACAGTAACCTCCCTGGGGAAACAGATTTAGAGTTAAATATGCCAAAAAATAGCTGTACCTAACTATATTTCAGAAACTTTCTGTATATACAAACGTAAATAAAGTTCATCAGGTTTTAAAGCATGGCAGACATTGAAACTTTATAAACTAAAGAGTAAACAACAATATAATAAATAATTATCACAGACAAGATAAGATCAATATAAATCTTTGAATCAAAGCGTTACATCACTGTCACTTTCAGAAGTCAGTAAATGAGGCATTTTGCTTTTGTGAAGTTTGTTCAATTTAGGTGATACATCTGAATCACTTGAACTAAGTAGCCGTATTCTTTTGCGACATATTTGTTTGACAGGTGATTGATCATTATCACTACTGAGCTCAGAATTGTGTTGTTGATGTTGCTGACTTACTTCAATAGCAATGCTGTTGTTGGTGAATGTACAGCGGGTAAGTTTAACAGTTGAGTTAGGGTAACAAACAAGGGCTGTCTGACAGTTGTTGAAGGAACAGCCGACAGCAGTGAATGTGGCTCCAGGGTGTACAATTACACCATCAGTTCCAGCGGATCCCTGCAGCTGAACATCTGTAAGGCTGGCCTCTGCACTCGGTCGTACCTGATACAACCATATCAAGTAGTAAACATAAGGCTTCCTTCAAAAACATACTAAACATGATTGTTAGTTTTGTTATAAGTGCAAGCACTGTTTATTTTTCAAACTACATTGGGTTTAAAAATAAATCAAAATTATAAATAAAATGTTTTAGCCTAAATAAATATTTAAGAAGCTTTATTACTTTAGTTCCTAATACCACAGAAGATTGATAAATATAGGTAACACTACTAGAGAAAATCTTTCCAATATCTCCTTTATAAAATGTTGTTGCCAATGATTACATATAAATGTTCACGGCATTGTGATGCTCGATGTTAGTTCAGAAGCTCTGCATGCTTGGCATCTTCTCCAATTCAGGGAAAAAACGTTTATTAATATGGGTTAAGTAAAATAAAAAGATTGTTATTACCAACCTTCATTATGATCCATGAAGAAGTTATTCGCAGCATGAGACGACTGAGTTTAAGACACCCTTTTAGTAGATCCAAAGTGGCACAATATTTATTAATTGTACAATATTATAAAGAAATTATTAGATTATTTCATGAAAATTTACTATATCATTTGTGGTGGGTTATATGTAAAATTATGTTTGGAATTTAATTGATATTTTTACTTTAACATATGATTTTGACATGTATACTTGTCCAATATTTATTGAATATAAAACTAACTGTTGAAGTTATTAAAATAGTAAACAAAACAATATCGTACAATGTTGGTACTAATTTACCTAAAGATTGAGGGAATTTAAATGAAATCACAATACTTACCTATAACTTTGTCATTTATAAATGTTTCAAATATATTGATGATGTAATATTTTATTCAAGTTATTACATTATTTTATAATACAATATATTTCCATGCTGGTAGTAATATGTATAATAATTGTGGGAATTCAATTGCAGATTTTAAATTTAATCATAATATTGACATTTCTAAAATGAAAATATTACCGATTATACAATTGAATACTAAACGTATTCGGCTGTTTCTTATAACCATAATAATACAATAACTTGAATTTGTAATATATACAATCAAATTGGGAATTTAAATTAAATTGTTCTATAACATATGATTTTGACAGTTGTACCTTTTCAAAATTTATATTTTAAAAACAATAATAGAAAAGCAAATGTCAGTTTTTAACATTTTAAAACAGAAATATATGGGTAATTCTTTCATAAAACTTGTATATCTAACTATGGTATGTGCTGCAATTAAGCGGATTACATTAAAACGACATTAATAAAAGCTTCAAACCTAAATATTTTAGTAAAATCAATATAATATTATTCGATAATGTACAATAATAATGTACAATTATATATTGAAAATAATTGCAATCAATATTAGATTGATTAAATCATAATAATGTTACATTCGAATTTCCAAATTCCAGTTGTATAATACATGGATGATTTTACTGCTATGCAACATTTTTAAATATAAGTTTTTGAAAAATAAACAATACATTAGAAGTTGTACTGTTGGTAAACGCATAATAAAAAGATTATTAAAGACTAATAGTTTAGTATTTCTATATGAAATAATAAATTACCGTTAATAAAGTGAAAATATAATGATTACTTACGTTGAAGTTTGGCATCTTGTAAGTAGAACTTTTACAAATGGCTAGGTTCACTTTCAAAATATTAAATTAGAAATAAAACATATGTTCTAGCGGCACTTATTGAACAAAAAGTTTCCTATTAATACATAGAGTTTTAATTCATCATAAACATGTGATAATAATATTTTAAGTTGTATATATAGTTATTACACATAATAAAATCATATTTTAATTGTAAATAAAGAGAATTATAAATTAAGTATGATAAACTATATTATAGTACAATATTCTATCATATAGTTGGTTATATGTACATAAATTGCGGGAATTTAAAAGTAATTTTCATATTTACTTAAGATTTTTTTTATTTTTAATGTACAATTACATATTTATTGTACAATTCTTAAATGAACCTAATATTCTGTCTTATAAAATTATATTATCTCGCAGTCCAATAGTTATATTAATGTATAATTATTTTGGGAATTTAAATGAAATTTTTACGTTTACGAATTATTTTCAATTTTATACTTTTACGCTATTTATTGAATATAGAATTAGGTAATAAACTTGATATAATACTCTGTAACACAAAACTGTACCCTTTTGTTGATTTAAATAAAATAATTTGAGGGAATTTAATTGAATTTTTTTATTGACATAGAATTTTGACATTTTAAATTTAACATTATTAATGATTATATATATTAGTACGAAACTTTTTATGATAATTTATTAAATATAATTGAAATATCTTAGTGGTCATATATATATGATTAATGTGGGAATTTAATTGAAATTTTTTATATGATTTGAGCAGTTTAAATTTTTCAATTTGTTTTTGAATATATCATCACTATTAAAACATATCGGACTGTTTTTTTAAACAATATTGTCACACGTCGGTAGTTATATGTAAAATATTTGTGGGAATTGAAATGAAATTTTTGTAATTACTTATGATTATTCAAAGACTAATTTAAGACTGTTTATTAATTGTACGATTATTTTATGTACCTATTAGAATATGTTTAAACACATGCTATCACATTGTCATGAGTATATGTATGATTATTGCGGGAATTTAAATGAAAATTTTTAATAAACTCATATTTATTAAATAAATAACGTACTAATATTTATTAATTGTACAATATTAGTAGTAGGGAAACAGCGACTTAACGCCGTCCCATGAGGAGTTTTCGTCCCGTGAGCAGGTCGGGGGTGGGGGAAGGTCACGTGACCTTAATCGATATTTTGATTGACTGTGATTGATTTTGATTTGATTTTGATTGATTTTGATTGATTTTTAATGGGATTTGATTTGATTTTGATTGATTTTGATTGATTTTTAATGGGCTTTGATTTGATTTTGATTGACCTTAATCGATTTTTAGTGGGCTTTGATTTGATTTTGATTGACCTTAACCGATTTTTAGTGGGCTTTGATTTGATTTTGATTGACTTTGATTTGATTTTGATTGACTTTGATTTGACTTTGATTGATTTTGATTTGATTTTGATTGACTTTGATTTGATTTTGATTGACCTTAATCGATTTTTAGTGGGCTTTGATTGACTTTGATTTGATTTTGATTGACTTTGATTTGATTTTGATGGTGGCGGCCACCTGCCGGATCCAAACGTTATTGATTGTTTCGGA
>JAQJVL010003167.1:0-67911 GCA_035578905.1 Stictocephala bisonia | reverse complement strand
AAAGATCGCAAGATTTAAACTAAAAAATAGCAAGATTGAAACTCAAAGATCGCAAGATTTAAACTCAAAGATAGTAAGATTGAAACTCAAAGATAGCAAGTTTGAAACTCAAAGATCGCATGATTGAAATTAAAAGATCGCAAGATTGAAACTCAAAGATCGAACGATTGAAACTCAAAGATCGCAAGATTGAAACTCAAAGATCGTAAGATTGAAACTTAAAAATGGCAAGATTGAAACTTAAAGATTGCAAGATTGAAACTCAAAGATCGCAAGATTAAAACTCAAAGATCGAACGATTGAAACTCAAAGATCGCAAGAATGAAACTCAAAGATCGAACAATTTCAACTCAAGGATCGCAAGATTGAAACTCAAAGATCGCAAGATTGAAACTCAAAGATCGCAAGATTGAAACTCAAAGATCGCAAGATTGAAACTCAAAGATCGCAAGATTGAAACTTAAAGATCGCAAGATTGAAACTCAAAGATCGCAAGATTGAAACTCAAAGATCGCAAGATTGAAACTTAAAGATAGCAAGATTGAAACTCAAAGATCGCAAGATTGAAACTCAAAGATCGCAAGATTGAAACTCAAAGATCGCAAGATTGAAACTCAAAAATCACAAGATTGAAACTCAAAGATCGCAAGATTGAAACTCAAAGATCGCAAGATTGAAACTCAAAGATCGCAAGATTGAAATTCAAAGATAGCAAGTTTGAAACTAAAAGATCGCAAGATTGAAACTTAAAGATCGCATTATTGAAACTCAAAGATCGCAAGAATGAAACTCAAAGATGGCAAGATTTAAACTCAATTCGCAAGATTAAAACTCAAAGATGGCAAGAATTAAACTCAAAAATCGCAAGATTGAAACTAAAAGATCGCAAGATTGAAACTCATAAATAGCAAGTTTGAAACTAAAAGATCGCAAGATTGAAACTCAAAGATCACAAGATTGAAACTCAAAGATCACAAGATTGAAACTCAAAGATCGCAAGTTTGAAACTAAAAATCGCAAGATTGAAACTCAAAGATCGCAAGATTGAAACTCAAAGATCGCAAGAATTAAACTGAAGGATCGCAAGATTGAAACTCAAAGATCGCAAGATTGAAACTCAAAGATCGCAAGATTCAAACTCAAAGATCGCAAGATTGAAATTCAAAGATCGCAAGAATGAAACCCAAAGATCGCAAGAATGAAACTAAAAGATCGCAAGATTGAAACTCAAAGATCGAACGATTGAAACTCAAAGATTGCAAGATTGAAATTCAAAGATCACAAGATTGAAAATCAAAGATCGCAAGAATGAGACCCAAAGATCGTAAGATTAAAACTCAAAGATCGAAGGATTGAAACTCAAAGAATGCAGGATTGAAACTCAAAGATCGCAAGATTGAAACTCAAAGATCGCAAGATTTAAACTAAAAAATAGCAAGATTGAAACTCAAAGATCGCAAGATTTAAACTCAAAGATAGTAAGATTGAAACTCAAAGATCGCAAGATTGAAACTCAAAGATCGCAAGATTGAAACTCAAAGATCGCAAGATTGAAACTCAAAGATCGCAAGATTGAAACTCAAAGATCACAAGATTGAAACTCAAAGATCGCAAGATTGAAACTCAAAGATCGCAAGATTGAAACTCGAAGATTGCAAGATGGAAATTCAAAGATAGCAAATTTGAAACCAAAAGATCGCAAGATTGAAACTCAAAGATCGCATGATTGAAACTCAAAGATCGCAAGATTTAAACTCATAGATGGCAAGATTGAAATTTAGAGATTGCAAGATTGAAACTCAAAGATCGCAAGATTGAAACTCAAAGATCGCAAGATTAAATCTCAAAGATAGCAAGATTGAACCACAAAGATCGCAAGTTTAAAACTCAAAGATCGCAAAATTGAAACTCAAAGATGGCAAGATTGAAACTTAAAGATCATAAGACTGAAACTCAAAGAATGCAGGATTGAAACTCAAAGATCGCAAGATTGAAACTCAAAGATCATAAGACTGAAACTCAAAGAATGCAGGATTGAAACTCAAAGATCGCAAGATTTAAACTCAAAAATCGCAAGATTGAAACTCAAAGATCACAAGATTGAAATTCAAAGATCGCAAGATTGAAACTCAAAGATTGCAAGATTGAAATTTAGAGATTGCAAGATTGAAACTCAAAGATCGCAAGATTGAAACTCAAAGATCGCAAGATTGAAACTCAAAGATAGCAAGATTGAACCACAAAGATTGCAAGTTTAAAACTCAAAGATCGCAAAATTGAAACTCAAAGATGGCAAGATTGAAACTCAAAGATCGCAAGACTGAAACTCAAAGATCGCAAGATTGAAACTCAAAGATCGCAAGATTAAAACTCAAAGATCGCAAAATTGAAACTCAAAGATCGCAAGATTGAAACTAAAAAATGGCAAGATTGAAACTCAAAGAATGCAGGATTGAAACTCAAAGATCGCAAGATTGAAACTCAAAGATCGCAAGATTGAAACCAAAAGATCACAAAATTAAAACTCAAATATCGCAAGATTAAAACTCAAAGATCGTAAGATTGAAATTTAGAGATTGCAAGATTGAAACTCAAAGATCGCAAGATTAAAACTTAAAGATCGCAAGATTAAAACTCAAAGATAGCAAGATTGAACCACAAAGATCGCAAGTTTAAAACTCAAAGATCGTAAAATTGAAACTCAAAGATGGCAAGATTGAAACTCAAAGATCGCAAGATGTAAAATCAAAGATTGCAAGATTGAAACTCAAAGATCGCAAGATTTAAACTCAAAGATAGCAAGATTGAAACTCAAAGATAGCAAGTTTGAAACTCAAAGATCGCATGATTGAAACTCAAAAATCGCAAGAATAAAACTCAAAGATCACAAGATTGAAATTCAAAGATCGCAAGATTGAAACTCAAAGATCGAACGATTGAAACTCAAAGATTGCAAGATTGAAACTCAAAGATCGCAAGATTGAAAATCAAAGATCGCAAGAATGAGACCCAAAGATCGTAAGATTAAAACTCAAAGATCGAAGGATTGAAACTCAAAGAATGCAGGATTGAAACTCAAAGATCGCAAGATTGAAACTCAAAGATCGCAAGATTGAAACTCAAAGATCGCAAGATTGAAACTCAAAGATCGCAAGATTGAAACTCAAAGATCGCAAGATTGAAACTCAAAGATCGCAAGATTGAAACTCAAAGATCGCAAGATTGAAACTCAAAGATCGCAAGATTGAAACTCAAAGATCGCAAGATTGAAACTCAAAGATTGCAAGATTGAAACTCAAAGATAGCAAGATTGAAACTCAAAGATCGCAAGATTGAAACTCAAAGATCGCAAGATTGAAACTCAAAGATCGCAAGATTAAAACTCAAAGATCGCAAGATTGAAATTCAAAGATAGCAAGATTGAAACTCAAAGATCGCAAGATTGAAACTCAAAGATCGCAAGATTAAACTCAAAGATCATCAAGACTGAAACTCAAGAATCGCAAGATTGAAACTCAAAGATCGCAAGATTAAAACTCAAAGATCGCAAGATTGAAACTCAAAGATCGCAAGATTGAAACTCAAAGATCGCAAGATTGAAACTCAAAGATCGCAAGATTGAAACTTAAAGATAGCAAGATTGAAACTCAAAGATCGCAAGATTGAAACTCAAAGATCGCAAGATTGAAACTCAAAGATCGCAAGATTGAAACTCAAAGATCGCAAGATTGAAACTCAAAGATTGCAAGATTCAAACTCAAAGATAGCAAGATTGAAACTCAAAGATCGCAAGATTGAAACTCAAAGATCGCAAGATTGAAACTCAAAGATCGCAAGATTGAAACTCAAAGATCGCAAGATTGAAACTCAAAGATCGCAAGATTGAAACTCAAAGATCGCAAGATTGAAACTCAAAGATCGCAAGATTGAAACTCAAAGATCGCAAGATTGAAACTCAAAGATCGCAAGATTGAAACTTAAAGATTGCAAGATTGAAACTCAAAGATCGCAAGATTGAAAACTCAAAGATCGCAAGATTGAAACTCAAAGATCGCAAGATTGAAACTCAAAGATCGCAAGATTTAAACTCAAGGATCGCAAGATTGAAACTCAAAGATCGCAAGATTGAAACTCAAAGATCGCAAGATTAAAACTCAAAGATCGCAAGAATGAAACTTAAAGATTGCAAGATTGAAACTCAAAGATCGCAAGATTGAAACTCAAAGATCGCAAGATTGAAACTCAAAGATCGCAAGATTGAAACTCAAAGATCGCAAGATTGAAACTCAAAGATCGCAAGATTGAAACTCAAAGATCGCAAGATTGAAACTCAAAGATCGCAAGATTGAAACTCAAAGATAGCAAGATTGAAACTCAAAGATCGCAAGATTGAAACTCAAAGATCGCAAGATTGAAACTCAAAGATCGCAAGATTAAAACTCAAAGATCGCAAGATTGAAACTCAAAGATCGCAAGATTGAAACTCAAAGATCGCAAGATTGAAACTCAAAGATCGCAAGATTGAAACTCAAAGATAGCAAGATTGAAACTCAAAGATCGCAAGATTTAAACTCAAAGATCGCAAGATTGAAACTCAAAGATCGCAAGATTGAAACTCAAAGATCGCATGATTGAAACTCAAAGATCGCAAGATTGAAACTCAAAGATCGCAAGATTGAAACTCAAAGATCGCAAGATTGAAACTCAAAGATCGCAAGATTGAAACTCAAAGATCGCAAGATTGAAACTCAAAGATAGCAAGATTGAAACTAAAAGATCGCAAGATTGAAACTCAAAGATCGCAAGATTGAAACTCAAAGATCGCAAGATTGAAACTCAAAGATCGCAAGATTGAAACTAAAAAATCGCAAGATTGAAACTCAAAGATCGCAAGATTGAAACTCAAAGATCGCAAAAATTAAACTCAAAGATCGCAAGATTGAAACTCAAAGATCGCAAGATTGAAACTCAAAGATCGCAAGATTCAAACTCAAAGATCGCAAGATTGAAACTCAAAGATCGCAAGATTGAAACTCAAAGATCGCAAGATTGAAACTCAAAGATCGCAAGATTGAAACTCAAAGATCGCAAGATTGAAACTCAAAGATCGCAAGATTGAAACTCAAAGATCGCAAGATTGAAACTCAAAGATCGCAAGATTGAAACTCAAAGATCGCAAGATTGAAACTCAAAGATCGCAAGATTGAAACTCAAAGAATGCAGGATTGAAACTCAAAGATCGCAAGATTGAAACTCAAAGATCGCAAGATTGAAACTCAAAGATAGCAAGATTGAAACTCAAAGATCGCAAGATTGAAACTCAAAGATAGCAAGATTGAAACTCAAAGATAGCAAGATTGAAACTCAAAGATCGCATGATTGAAACTCAAAGATCGCAAGATTGAAACTCAAAGATAGCAAGACTGAAATTAAAAGATCGCAAGATTGAAACTCAAAGATCGAACGATTGAAACTCAAAGATCGCAAGATTGAAACTCAAAGATCGCAAGATTGAAACTCAAAGATCGCAAGATTGAAACTCAAAGATCGCAAGATTGAAACTCAAAGATCGCAAGATTGAAACTCAAAGATCGCAAGATTGAAACTTAAAAATGGCAAGATTGAAACTCAAAGATTGCAAGATTGAAACTCAAAGATCGCAAGATTGAAACTCAAAGATCGCAAGATTGAAACTCAAAGATCGCAAGATTGAAACTCAAAGATCGCAAGATTGAAACTCAAAGATCGCAAGATTGAAACTCAAAGATCGCAAGATTGAAACTCAAAGATCGCAAGATTGAAACTCAAAGATCGCAAGATTGAAACTCAAAGATCGCAAGATTGAAACTCAAAGATCACAAGATTGAAACTCAAAGATCGCAAGATTGAAACTCAAAGATCGCAAGATTGAAACTCAAAGATCGCAAGATTGAAACTCAAAGATCGCAAGATTGAAACTCAAAGATCGCAAGATTGAAACTCAAAGATCGCAAGATTGAAACTCAAAGATCGCAAGATTGAAACTCAAAGATCGCAAGATTGAAACTCAAAGATCGCAAGATTAAAACTCAAAGATAGCAAGATTGAATCACAAAGATCGCAAGATTGAAACTCAAAGATCGCAAGATTGAAACTCAAAGATCGCAAGATTCAAACTCAAAGATCTCAAGATTAAAACTCAAAGATCGCAAGAATGAAACCCAAAGATTGCAAGAATGAAACTAAAAGATCGCAAGATTTAAACTAAAAAATAGCAAGATTGAAACTCAAAGATCTCAAGATTGAAACTAAAAGATCGCAAGATTGAATATCAAAGATCGCAAGATTGAAACTCAAAGATCGCAAGTTTGAAACTAAAAAATGGTAAGATTGAAACTCAAAGATTGCAAGATTGAAACTCAAAGATCGCAAGAATTAAACTGAAGGATCGCAAGATTGAAACTCAAAGATCGCAAGATTGAAACTCAAAGATCGCAAGATTCAAACTCAAAGATCGCAAGATTGAAATTCAAAGATCGCAAAAATGAAACCCAAAGATCGCAAGAATGAAACTAAAAGTTCGCAAGATTAAAACTCAAAGAATGCAAGATTGAAACTCAAAGATCGCAAGATTAAACCTCAAATATCGCAGGATTGAACTCAAAGATCGCATGATTGAAACTTAAAGATTGCAAGATTGAAACTCAAAGATCACAAGATTAAAACTTAAGATCGCAAGACTGAAATTCAAAGATCGCAAGATTGAAACTCAAAGATCGCAAGATTAAAACTCATAGATGGCAAGATTGAAACTTAAAGATCGCAAGATTAAAACTCTTAGATCGCAAGATTGAAATTCAAAGATCGCAAGATTAAAGCTCATAGATCACAAGATTAAAACTTGAAGTTCGAAAGATTGAAACTCAAAGATTGTAAGATTAAAACTCATTGATGGCAAGATTATAACTCAAAGATGGCAAGATTGAAAGTTAAAGATCGCAATTTTGAAACTCAAAGATCGCAAGATTGAAACTCAAAGATTGCAAGATTGAAACTCAAAGATCGCAAGATTGAAACTCAAAGATCACAAGATATAAACTAAAAAATAGCAAGATTGAAACTCAAAGATCTCAAGATTGAATCTAAAAGATCGCAAGATTGAAAATCCTAGATCGCAAGAATGAGACCCAAAGATCGCAAGATTGAAACTCAAAGATCGAAAAATTGAAACTCAAAGAGTGCAGGATTGAAACTTAAAGATCGCAAGATTGAAACTCAAAGATCGCAAGATTGAATCAAAAGATCACAAGATTAAAACTCAAATATCGCAAGATTAAAACTCAAAGATCGCAAGATTGAAACTTAGATTGCAAGATTGAAACTCAAAGATCGCAAGATTGAAACTCAAAGATCGCAAGATTGAAACTCAAAGAAAACAAGATTGAACCACAAAGATCGCAAGTTTAAAACTCAAAGATCGCAAAATTGAAACTTAAAAATGGCAAGATTGAAACTCAAAGATCGCAAGACTGAAACTCAAAGATCGCAAGATTTAGAATCAAAGATTGCAAGATACAAACTCAAAAATCGCAAGATTGAAACTCAAAGATAGCAAGATTGAAACTCAAAGATAGCAAGTTTGAAACTCAAAGATCGCATGATTGAAACTCAAAAATCGCAAGATTGAAACTCAAAGATCACAAGATTGAAATTCAAAGATCGCAAGATTAAAACTCAAAGATCGAACGATTGAAACTCAAGATCGCAAGATTGAAACTCAAAGATCGCAAGATTGAAACTTAAAGATCGCAAGATTGAAACTCAAAGATCGCAAGATTGAAACTCAAAGATCGCAAGATTGAGACTCAAAGTTAGCAAGATTGAAACTCAAAGATCGCAAGATTGAAACTCAAAGATCGCAAGATTGAAACTCAAAGATCGCAAGATTGAAACTTAAAGATAGCAAGATTGAAACTCGAAGATCGCAAGATTGAAACTCAAAGATCGCAAGATTGAAACTCAAAGATCGCAAGATTGAAACTCAAAGATCACAAGATTGAAACTCAAAGATCGCAAGATTAAAACTCAAAGATCGCAAGATTGAAACTCGAAGATTGCAAGATTGAAATTCAAAGATAACAAATTTGAAACCAAAAGATCGCAAGATTGAAACTCAAAGATCGCATGATTGAAACACAAAGTTCGCAAGATTTAAACTCATAGATGGCAAGATTGAAATTTAAAGATCGCAAGATTGAAACCAAAAGATCACAAGATTAAAACTCAAATAACGCAAGATTAAAACTCAAAGATCGCAAGATTGAAATTTAGAGATTGCAAGATTGAAACTCAAAGATCGCAAGATTGAAACTCAAAGATCGCAAGATTAAATCTCAAAGATAGCAAGATTGAACCACAAAGATCGCAAGTTTAAAACTCAAAGATCGCATAATTGAAACTCAAAGATGGCAAGATTAAAACTTAAAGATCATTAGACTGAAACTCAAAGACTGCAGGATTGAAACTCAAAGATCGCAAGATTGAAACTCAAAGATTATAAGACTGAAACTCAAAGAATGCAGGATTGAAACTCAAAGATCGCAAGATTGAAACTCAAAGATCACAAGATTTAAACTCAAAAATCGCAAGATTGAAACTCAAAGATCACAAGATTGAAATTCAAAGATCGCAAGATTGAAACTCAAAGATTGCAAGATTGAAATTTAGAGATTGCAAGATTGAAACTCAAAGATCGCAAGATTGAAACTCAAAGATCGCAAGATTGAAACTCAAAGATAGCAAGATTGAACCACAAAGATCGCAAGTTTAAAACTCAAAGATCGCAAAATTAAAACTCAAAGATGGCAAAATTGAAACTCAAAGATCGCAAGACTGAAACTCAAAGATCGCAAAATTGAAACTCAAAGATCGCAAGATTGAAACTAAAAAATGGCAAGATTGAAACTCAAAGAATGCAGGATTGAAACTCAAAGATCGCAAGATTGAAACTCAAAGATCGCAAGATGTAAAATCAAAGATTGAAAGATTGAAACTCAAAGATCGCAAGATTTAAACTCAAAGATAGCAAGATTGAAACTCAAAGATAGCAAGTTTGAAACTCAAAGATCGCATGATTGAAACTCAAAAATCGCAAGATTAAAACTCAAAGATCACAAGATTGAAATTCAAAGATCGCAAGATTGAGACTCAAAGATCGAACGATTGAAACTCAAAGATTGCAAGATTGAAACTCAAAGATCGCAAGATTGAAACTCAAAGATCGCAAGATTGAAAATCAAAGATCGCAAGAATCAGACCCAAAGATCGTAAGAATAAAACTCAAAGATCGAAGGATTGAAACTCAAAGAATGCAGGATTGAAACTCAAAGATCGCAAGATTGAAACTCAAAGATCGCAAGATTTAAACTAAAAAATAGCAAGATTGAAACTCAAAGATCTCAAGATTGAAACTAAAAGATCGCAAGATTGAAAATCAAAGATCGCAAGAATGAGACCCAAAGATCGTAAGATTTAAACTCAAAGATCGAAGGATTGAAACTCAAAGAATGCAGGATTGAAACTCAAAGATCGCAAGATTGTAACTCAAAGATCGCAAGATTGAAACCAAAAGATCACAAGATTAAAACTCAAATATCGCAAGATTTAAACTCAAAGATAGCAAGATTGAAACTTATAGATTGCAAGATTGAAACTCAAAGATCGCAAGATTGAAACTCAAAGATCGCAAGATTGAAACTCAAAGATGGCAAGATTGAAACTCAAAGATCATAAGACTGAAACTCAAAGAATGCAGGATTGAAACTCAAAGATCGCAAGATTGAAACTCATAGATCGCAAGATTAAAACTCAAAGATCGCAAAATTGAAACTAAAAGATCGCAAGACTGAAACTCAAAGATCGCAAGATTTAAAATCAAAGATTGCAAGATTTAAACTCAAAGATCGCAAGATTTAAACTCAAAGATAGCAAGATTGAAACTCAAAGAGAGCAAGTTTGAGACTCAAAGATCGCATGATTGAAACTAAAAAATCGCAAGATTGAAACTCAAAGATCACAAGATTGAAATTAAAAGATCGCAAGATTGAAACTCAAAGATCGAACGATTGAAACTCAAAGATCGCAAGATTGAAACTCAAAGATCGTAAGATTGAAACTCAAAGATCGCAAGATTGAAACTCAAAGATCGCAAGATTGAAACTCAAAGATCGCAAAATTGAAACTCAAAGATCGCAAGATTGAAACTGAAAAATGGCAAGATTGAAACTTAAAGATTGCAAGATTGAAACTCGAAGATTGCAAGATTAAAACTCAAAGATCGAACGATTGAAACTCAAAGATCGCAAGAATGAAACTCAAAGATCGAACAATTTCAACACAAGGATCGCAAGATTGAAACTCAAAGATCGCAAGATTAAATCTCAAAGATAGCAAGATTGAACCACAAAGATCGCAAGTTTAAAACTCAAAGATCGCAAAATTGAAACTCAAAGATGGCAAGATTGAAACTTAAAGATCATAAGACTGAAACTCAAAGAATGCAGGATTGAAACTCAAAGATCACAAGATTGAAACTCAAAGATCATAAGACTGAAACTCAAAGAATGCAGGATTGAAACTCAAAGATCGCAAGATTGAAACTCAAAGATCGCAAGATTTAAACTCAAAAATCGCAAGATTGAAACTCAAAGATCACAAGATTGAAATTCAAAGATCGCAAGATTGAAACTCAAAGATTGCAAGATTGAAATTTAGAGATTGCAAGATTGAAACTCAAAGATCGCAAGATTGAAACTCAAAGATCGCAAGATTGAAACTCAAAGATAGCAAGATTGAACCACAAAGATCGCAAGTTTAAAACTCAAAGATCGCAAAATTGAAACTCAAAGATGCCAAGATGGAAACTCAAAGATCGCAAGACTGAAACTCAAAGATCGCAAGATTGAAACTCAAAGATCGCAAGATTAAAACTCAAAGATCGCAAAATTGAAACTCAAAGATCGCAAGATTGAAACTAAAAAATGGCAAGATTGAAACTCAAAGAATGCAGGATTGAAACTCAAAGATCGCAAGATTGAAACTCAAAGATCGCAAGATTGAAACTCAAAGATAGCAAGTTTGAAACTCAAAGATCGCATGATTGAAACTCAAAGATCGCAAGATTGAAACTCAAAGATCACAAGATTGAAATTAAAAGATCGCAAGATTGAAACTCAAAGATCGAACGATTGAAACTCAAAGATCGCAAGATTGAAACTCAAAGATCGTAAGATTGAAACTGAAAGATCGCAAGATTGAAACTCAAAGATCGCAAGATTGAAACTCAAAGATCGCAAAATTGAAACTCAAAGATCGCAAGATTGAAACTTAAAAATGGCAAGATTGAAACTTAAAGATTGCAAGATTGAAACTCAAAGATCGCAAGATTAAAACTCAAAGATCGAACGATTGAAACTCAAAGATCGCAAGAATGAAACTCAAAGATCGAACAATTTCAACTCAAGGATCGCAAGATTGAAACTCAAAGATCGCAAGATTGAAACTTAAAGATCGCAAGATTGAAACTCAAAGATCGCAAGATTGAAACTCAAAGATCGCAAGATTGAAACTCGAAGATCGCAAGATTGAAACTCAAAGATCGCAAGATTGAAACTGAAAGATCGCAAGATTGAAACTTAAAGATAGCAAGATTGAAACTCAAAGATCGCAAGATTGAAACTCAAAGATCGCAAGATTGAAACTCAAAGATCGCAAGATTGAAACTCAAAAATCACAAGATTGAAACTCAAAGATCGCAAGATTAAAACTCAAAGATCGCAAGATTGAAACTCGAAAATCGCAAGATTGAAATTCAAAGATAGCAAGTTTGAAACTAAAAGATCGCAAGATTGAAACTTAAAGATCGCATTATTGAAACTCAAAGATCGCAAGAATGAAACTCAAAGATGGCAAGATTTAAACTCAATTCGCAAGATTAAAACTCAAAGATGGCAAGAATTAAACTCAAAGATCGCAAGATTGAAACTTAAATTTCGCATGATTGAAACTCAAAGATCGCAAGATTCAAACTCAAAGATCGCAAGATTGTAACTCAAAGATCGCAAGAATGAAACCCAAAGATCGCAAGAATGAAACTAAAAGATCGCAAGATTGAAACTCATAAATAGCAAGTTTGAAACTAAAAGATCGCAAGATTGAAACTCAAAGATCACAAGATTGAAACTCAAAGATCACAAGATTGAAACTCAAAGATCGCAAGTTTGAAACTCAAAAATCGCAAGATTGAAACTCAAAGATCGCAAGATTGAAACTCATAGATCACAAGAATTAAACTGAAAGATCGCAAGACTGAAACTCAAAGATTGCAAGATTGAAACTCAAAGATCGCAAGATTCAAACTCAAAGATCGCAAGATTGAAACTAAAAAATGGCAAGATTGAAACTCAAAGAATGCAGGATTGAAACTCAAAGATCGCAAGATTGAAACTCAAAGATCGCAAGATGTAAAATCAAAGATTGAAAGATTGAAACTCAAAGATCGCAAGATTTAAACTCAAAGATAGCAAGATTGAAACTCAAAGATGGCAAGATGGAAACTCAAAGATCGCAAGACTGAAACTCAAAGATCGCAAAATTGAAACTCAAAGATCGCAAGATTGAAACTAAAAAATGGCAAGATTGAAACTCAAAGAATGCAGGATTGAAACTCAAAGATCGCAAGATTGAAACTCAAAGATCGCAAGATGTAAAATCAAAGATTGAAAGATTGAAACTCAAAGATCGCAAGATTTAAACTCAAAGATAGCAAGATTGAAACTCAAAGATAGCAAGTTTGAAACTCAAAGATCGCATGATTGAAACTCAGAAATCGCAAGATTAAAACTTAAAGATCACAAGATTGAAATTCAAAGATCGCAAGATTGAAACTCAAAGATCGAACGATTGAAACTCGAAGATTGCAAGATTGAAACTCAAAGATCGCAAGATTGAAACTCAAAGATCGCAAGATTGAAAATCAAAGATCGCAAGAATCAGACCCAAAGATCGTAAGAATAAAACTCAAAGATCGAAGGATTGAAACTCAAAGAATGCAGGATTGAAACTCAAAGATCGCAAGATTGAAACTCAAAGATCGCAAGATTTAAACTAAAAAATAGCAAGATTGAAACTCAAAGATCTCAAGATTGAAACTAAAAGATCGCAAGATTGAAAATCAAAGATCGCAAGAATGAGACCCAAAGATCGTAAGATTGAAACTCAAAGATCGAAGGATTGAAACTCAAAGAATGCAGGATTGAAACTCAAAGATCGCAAGATTGTAACTCAAAGATCGCAAGATTGAAACCAAAAGATCACAAGATTAAAACTCAAATATCGCAAGATTAAAACTCAAAGATAGCAAGATTGAAACTTAGAGATTGCAAGATTGAAACTAAAAGATCGCAAGATTGAAACTCAAAGATCGCAAGATTGAAACTCAAAGATGGCAAGATTGAAACTCAAAGATCATAAGACTGAAACTCAAAGAATGCAGGATTGAAACTCAAAGATCGCAAGATTGAAACTCAAAGATTGCAAGTTTAAAATTTAAAGATCGCAAAATTGAAACTAAAAGATCGCAAGACTGAAACTCAAAGATCGCAAGATTTAAAATCAAAGATTGCAAGATTTAAACTCAAAGATCGCAAGATTTAAACTCAAAGATAGCAAGATTGAAACTCAAAGAGAGCAAGTTTGAGACTCAAAGATCGCATGATTGAAACTAAAAAATCGCAAGATTGAAACTCAAAGATCACAAGATTGAAATTAAAAGATCGCAAGATTGAAACTCAAAGATCGAACGATTGAAACTCAAAGATCGCAAGATTGAAACTCAAAGATCGTAAGATTGAAACTCAAAGATCGCAAGATTGAAACTCAAAGATCGCAAGATTGAAACTCAAAGATCGCAAAATTGAAACTCAAAGATCGCAAGATTGAAACTGAAAAATGGCAAGATTGAAACTTAAAGATTGCAAGATTGAAACTCGAAGATTGCAAGATTAAAACTCAAAGATCGAACGATTGAAACTCAAAGATCGCAAGAATGAAACTCAAAGATCGAACAATTTCAACACAAGGATCGCAAGATTGAAACTCAAAGATCGCAAGATTAAATCTCAAAGATAGCAAGATTGAACCACAAAGATCGCAAGTTTAAAACTCAAAGATCGCATAATTGAAACTCAAAGATGGCAAGATTAAAACTTAAAGATCATAAGACTGAAACTCAAAGAATGCAGGATTGAAACTCAAAGATCGCAAGATTGAAACTCAAAGATCATAAGACTGAAACTCAAAGAATGCAGGATTGAAACTCAAAGATCGCAAGATTGAAACTCAAAGATCGCAAGATTTAAACTCAAAAATCGCAAGATTGAAACTCAAAGATTGCAAGATTGAAATTTAGAGATTGCAAGATTGAAACTCAAAGATCGCAAGATTGAAACTCAAAGATCGCAAGATTGAAACTCAAAGATAGCAAGATTGAACCACAAAGATCGCAAGTTTAAAACTCTAAGATCGCAAAATTGAAACTCAAAGATGCCAAGATGGAAACTCAAAGATCGCAAGACTGAAACTCAAAGATCGCAAGATTGAAACTCAAAGATCGCAAGATTAAAACTCAAAGATCGCAAAATTGAAACTCAAAGATCGCAAGATTGAAACTTAAAAATGGCAAGATTGAAACTTAAAGATTGCAAGATTGAAATTCAAAGATCGCAAGATTAAAACTCAAAGATCGAACGATTGAAACTCAAAGATCGCAAGAATGAAACTCAAAGATCGAACAATTTCAACTCAAGGATCGCAAGATTGAAACTCAAAGATCGCAAGATTGAAACTTAAAGATCGCAAGATTGAAACTCAAAGATCGCAAGATTGAAACTCAAAGATCGCAAGATTGAAACTCAAAGATCGCAAGATTGAAACTCAAAGATCGCAAGATTGAAACTCAAAGATCGCAAGATTGAAACTTAAAGATAGCAAGATTGAAACTCAAAGATCGCAAGATTGAAACTCAAAGATCGCAAGATTGAAACTCAAAGATCGCAAGATTGAAACTCAAAAATCACAAGATTGAAACTCAAAGATCGCAAGATTAAAACTCAAAGATCGCAAGATTGAAACTCGAAGATCGCAAGATTGAAATTCAAAGATAGCAAGTTTGAAACTAAAAGATCGCAAGATTGAAACTTAAAGATCGCATTATTGAAACTCAAAGATCGCAAGAATGAAACTCAAAGATGGCAAGATTTAAACTCAATTCGCAAGATTAAAACTCAAAGATTGCAAGAATTAAACTCAAAGATCGCAAGATTGAAACTTAAAGTTCGCATAATTGAAACTCAAAGATCGCAAGATTCAAACTCAAAGATCGCAAGATTGTAACTCAAAGATCGCAAGAATGAAACCCAAAGATCGCAAGAATGAAACTAAAAGATCGCAAGATTGAAACTCATAAATAGCAAGTTTGAAACTAAAAGATCGCAAGATTGAAACTCAAAGATCACAAGATTGAAACTCAAAGATCACAAGATTGAAACTCAAAGATCGCAAGTTTGAAACTAAAAAATCGCAAGATTGAAACTCAAAGATCGCAAGATTGAAACTCAAAGATCGCAAGAATTAAACTGAAGGATCGCAAGATTGAAACTCAAAGATCGCAAGATTGAAACTCAAAGATCGCAAGATTCAAACTCAAAGATCGCAAGATTGAAATTCAAAGATCGCAAGAATGAAACTCAAAGATCGCAAGAATGAAACTAAAAGATCGCAAGATTGAAACTCAAAGATCGAACGATTGAAACTCAAAGATTGCAAGATTGAAACTCAAAGATCACAAGATTGAAAATCAAAGATCGCAAGAATGAGACCCAAAGATCGTAAGATTAAAACTCAAAGATCGAAGGATTGAAACTCAAAGAATGCAGGATTGAAACTCAAAGATCGCAAGATTGAAACTCAAAGATCGCAAGATTTAAACTAAAAAATAGCAAGATTGAAACTCAAAGATCGCAAGATTTAAACTCAAAGATAGTAAGATTGAAACTCAAAGATAGCAAGTTTGAAACTCAAAGATCGCATGATTGAAACTCAAAGATCGCAAGATTGAAACTCAAAGATCACAAGATTGAAATTAAAAGATCGCAAGATTGAAACTCAAAGATCGAACGATTGAAACTCAAAGATCGCAAGATTGAAACTCAAAGATCGTAAGATTGAAACTGAAAGATCGCAAGATTGAAACTCAAAGATCGCATGATTGAAACTCAAAGATCGCAAAATTGAAACTCAAAGATCGCAAGATTGAAACTTAAAAATGGCAAGATTGAAACTTAAAGATTGCAAGATTGAAACTAAAGATCGCAAGATTAAAACTCAAAGATCGAACGATTGAAACTCAAAGATCGCAAGAATGAAACTCAAAGATCGAACAATTTCAACTCAAGGATCGCAAGATTGAAACTCAAAGATCGCAAGATTGAAACTCAAAGATCGCAAGATTGAAACTCAAAGATCGCAAGATTGAAACTCAAAGATCGCAAGATTGAAACTCAAAGATCGCAAGATTGAAACTCAAAGATCGCAAGATTGAAACTTAAAGATAGCAAGATTGAAACTCAAAGATCGCTTGATTGAAACTCAAAGATCGCAAGATTGAAACTCAAAGATCGCAAGATTGAAACTCAAAAACCACAAGATTGAAACTCAAAGATCGCAAGATTGAAACTCAAAGATCGCAAGATTGAAACTCGAAAATCGCAAGATTGAAATTCAAAGATAGCAAGTTTGAAACTAAAAGATCGCAAGATTGAAACTTAAAGATCGCATTATTGAAACTCAAAGATCGCAAGAATGAAACTCAAAGATGGCAAGATTTAAATTCAATTCGCAAGATTAAAACTCAAAGATGGCAAGAATTAAACTCAAAGATCGCAAGATTGAAACTTAAAGTTCGCATGATTGAAACTCAAAGATCGCAAGATTCAAACTCAAAGATCGCAAGATTGTAACTCAAAGATCGCAAGAATGAAACCCAAAGATCGCAAGAATGAAACTAAAAGATCGCAAGATTGAAACTCATAAATAGCAAGTTTGAAACTAAAAGATCGCAAGATTGAAACTCAAAGATCACAAGATTGAAACTCAAAGATCACAAGATTGAAACTCAAAGATCGCAAGTTTGAAACTAAAAAATCGCAAGATTGAAACTCAAAGATCGCAAGATTGAAACTCAAAGATCGCAAGAATTAAACTGAAGGATCGCAAGATTGAAACTCAAAGATCGCAAGATTGAAACTCAAAGATCGCAAGATTCAAACTCAAAGATCGCAAGATTGAAATTCCAAGATCGCAAGAATGAAACCCAAAGATCGCAAGAATGAAACTAAAAGATCGCAAGATTGAAACTCAAAGATCGAACGATTGAAACTCAAAGATTGCAAGATTGAAACTCAAAGATCACAAGATTGAAAATCAAAGATCGCAAGAATGAGACCCAAAGATCGTAAGATTAAAACTCAAAGATCGAAGGATTGAAACTCAAAGAATGCAGGATTGAAACTCAAAGATCGCAAGATTGAAACTCAAAGATCGCAAGATTTAAACTAAAAAATAGCAAGATTGAAACTCAAAGATCGCAAGATTTAAACTCAAAGATAGCAAGATTGAAACTCAAAGATAGCAAGTTTGAAACTCAAAGATCGCATGATTGAAACTCAAAAATCGCAAGATTGAAACTCAAAGATCACAAGATTGAAATTAAAAGATCGCAAGATTGAAACTCAAAGATCGAACGATTGAAACTCAAAGATCGCAAGATTGAAACTCAAAGATCGTAAGATTAAAACTCAAAGATCGCAAGATTGAAACTCAAAGATCGCAAGATTGAAACTCAAAGATCGCAAAATTGAAACTCAAAGATCGCAAGATTGAAACTAAAAGATGGCAAGATTGAAACTTAAAGATTGCAAGATTGAAACTCAAAGATCGCAAGATTAAAACTCAAAGATCGAACGATTGAAACTCAAAGATCGCAAGATTGAAACTCAAAGATCGAAAGATTTCAACTCAAGGATCGCAAGATTGAAACTCAAAGATCGCAAGATTGAAACTCAAAGATCGCAAGATTGAAACTCAAAGATCGCAAGATTGAAACTCAAAGATCGCAAGATTGAAACTCAAAGATCGCAAGATTGAAATTCAAAGATCGCAAGATTGAAACTCAAAGATCGCAAGATTGAAACTTAAAGATCGCAAGATTGAAACTCAAAGATCGCAAGATTGAAACTCAAAGATCGCAAGATTGAAACTCAAAGATGGCAAGATTGAAACTCAAGATCGCAAGATTAAAACTCAAAGATCGCAAGATTGAAACTCAAAGATGGCAAGATTGAAACTCAAAGATCGCAAGATTGAAACTCAAAGATTGCAAGATTGAAACTCAAAGATCGCAAGATTGAAACTCAAAGATTCGCAAGATTGAAACTCAAAGATCGCAAGATTGAAACTAAAAGATGCAAGATTGAAACTCAAAGATCGCAAGATTGAAACTCAAAGATCGCAAGATTGAAACTCAAAGATCGCAAGATTGAAACCAAAGATCGCAAGATTAAAACTCAAATATCGCAAGATTAAAACTCAAAGATCGAAGATTGAAACTTAGAGATTGCAAGATTGAAACTCAAAGATGGCAAGATTGAAACTTAATTTGCAAGATTAAAACTCAAAGATCGCAAGATTGAAACACAAAGATCGCAAGTTTAAAACTCAAAGATCGTAAAGATTGAAACTCAAAGATCGCAAGACTGAAACTCAAAGATCGCAAGATGTAAACTCAAAGATTGCAAGATTGAAACTCAAAGATCGCAAGATTTAAACTCAAAGATAGCAAGATTGAAACTCAAAGATAGCAAGTTTGAAACTCAAAGATCGCAAGATTGAAACTCAAAGATCGCAAGATTAAAACTCAAAGATCGCAAGATTGAAACTCAAAGATCGCAAGATTGAAACTCAAAGATTGCAAGATTGAAACTCAAAGATTGCAAGATTGAAACTCAAAGATCGCAAGATTGAAACTCAAAGATCGCAAGATTGAAAATCAAAGATCGCAAGATTGAAACTCAAAGATCGCAAGATTAAACTCAAAGATCGCAAGATTGAAACTCAAAGATAGCAAGATTGAAACTCAAAGATCGCAAGATTGAAACTCAAAGATCGCAAGATTTAAACTAAAAGATAGCAAGATTAAAACTCAAAGATCGCAAGATTGAAACTAAAAGATCGCAAGATTGAAACTCAAAGATCGCAAGATTGAAACTCAAAGATCGCAAGATTGAAACTCAAAGATCGCAAGGATTGAAACTCAAAGATCGCAAGATTGAAACTCAAAGATCGCAAGATTGAAACTCAAAGATCGCAAGATTGAAACTCAAAGATCACAAGATTGAAAACTCAAATATCGCAAGATTAAAACTCAAAGATAGCAAGATTGAAACTTAAAGATCGCAAGATTAAAACTCAAAGATAGCAAGATTGAACCTCAAAGATCGCAAGATTGAAAAGTCAAAGATCGCAAGATTGAAACTCAAAGATGGCAAGATTGAAACTCAAAGATCGCAAGATTGAAATTCAAAGATTGAAAGATTGAAACTCAAAGATCGCAAGATTGAAACTCAAAGATCGCAAGATTGAAACTCAAAGATAGCAAGTTTGAAACTCAAAGATCGCAAGATTGAAACTCAAAGATCGCAAGATTAAAACTCAAAGATCGCAAGATTGAAACTCAAAGATCGCAAGATTGAAACTCAAAGATCGCAAGATTGAAACTCAAAGATCGCAAGATTGAAACTCAAAGATCGCAAGATTGAAACTCAAAGATCACAAGATTGAAACTCAAAGATAGCAAGATTGAAACTCAAAGATCGCAAGATTGAAACTAAAAGATCGCAAGATTGAAACTCAAAGATCGCAAGATTGAAACTCAAAGATCGCAAGATTGAAACTCAAAGATCGCAAGATTGAAACTCAAAGAGTGCAGGATTGAAACTCAAAGATCGCAAGATTGAAACTCAAAGATAGCAAGATTGAAACTCAAAAGATCAGCAAGATTAAAACTCAAAGATCGCAAGATTAAAACTCAAAGATCGCAAGATTGAAACTTAAGATCGCAAGATTGAAACTCAAAGATCGCAAGATTGAAACTCAAAGATCGCAAGATTGAAACTCAAAGATAGCAAGATTGAAACTCAAAGATCGCAAGATTCAAACTCAAAGATCGCAAGATTGAAACTCAAAGATCGCAAGATTGAAACTCAAAGATCGCAAGACTGAAACTCAAAGATCGCAAGATTTAAAATCAAAGATTGCAAGATTGAAACTCAAAGATCGCAAGATTGAAACTCAAAGATAGCAAGATTGAAACTCAAAGATAGCAAGTTTGAAACTCAAAGATCGCATGATTGAAACTCAAAGATCGCAAGATTGAAACTCAAAGATCGCAAGATTGAAACTCAAAGATCGCAAGATTGAAACTCAAAGATCGCAAGATTGAAACTCAAAGATCGCAAGATTGAAACTCA
Organism: Stictocephala bisonia; assembly: GCA_035578905.1. NCBI lineage: Eukaryota > Metazoa > Arthropoda > Insecta > Hemiptera > Membracidae > Stictocephala > Stictocephala bisonia. The sequence goes on along the minus strand of JAQJVL010003167.1, from coordinate 47,290 downwards.
AAGATCGCAAGATTGAAACTCAAAGATCGCAAGATTGAAACTCAAAGATCGCAAGATTGAAACTCAAAGATCGCAAGATTGAAACTCAAAGATCGCAAGATTGAAACTCAAAGATCGCAAGATTGAAACTCAAAGATCGCAAGATTGAAACTCAAAGATAGCAAGATTGAAACTCAAAGATCGCAAGATTGAAACTCAAAGATCGCAAGATTGAAACTCAAAGATCAGCAAGATTGAAACTCAAAGATCGCAAGATTGAAACTCAAAGATCGCAAGATTGAAACTCAAAGATCGCAAGATTGAAACTCAAAGATCGCAAGATTGAAACTCAAAGATCGCAAGATTGAAACTCAAAGATCGCAAGATTGAAACTCAAAGATCGCAAGATTGAAACTCAAAGATCGCAAGATTGAAACTCAAAGATCGCAAGATTGAAACTCAAAGATCGCAAGATTGAAACTCAAAGATAGCAAGATTGAAACCTCAAAGATCGCAAGATTGAAAACTCAAAGATCGCAAGATTGAAACTCAAAGATCGCAAGATTGAAACTCAAAGATCGCAAGACTGAAACTCAAAGATCGCAAGATTGAAACTCAAAGATCGCAAGATTGAAACTCAAAGATCGCAAAATTGAAACTCAAAGATCGCAAGATTGAAACTAAAAGATCGCAAGATTGAAACTCAAAGAATGCAGGATTGAAACTCAAAGATCGCAAGATTGAAACTCAAAGATCGCAAGATTGAAACCAAAAGATCACAAGATTAAAACTCAAATATCGCAAGATTAAAACTCAAAGATCGCAAGATTGAAATTTAGAGATTGCAAGATTGAAACTCAAAGATCGCAAGATTGAAACTCAAAGATCGCAAGATTAAAACTCAAAGATAGCAAGATTGAACCACAAAGATCGCAAGTTTAAAACTCAAAGATCGCAAATTGAAACTCAAAGATGGCAAGATTGAAACTCAAAGATCGCAAGATTGAAACTCAAAGATCGCAAGATTGAAACTCAAAGATCGCAAGATTGAAACTCAAAGATAGCAAGATTGAAACTCAAAGATAGCAAGATTGAAACTCAAAGATCGCAAGATTGAAACTCAAAGATCGCAAGATTGAAACTCAAAGATCGCAAGATTGAAACTCAAAGATCGCAAGATTGAAACTCAAAGATCGCAAGATTGAAACTCAAAGATCGCAAGATTGAAACTCAAAGATCGCAAGATTGAAACTCAAAGATCGCAAGATTGAAACTCAAAGATCGCAAGATTGAAACTCAAAGATCGCAAGATTAAAACTCAAAGATCGCAAGATTGAAACTCAAAGATCGCAAGATTGAAACTCAAAGATCGCAAGATTGAAACTCAAAGATCGCAAGATTGAAACTCAAAGATCGCAAGATTGAAACTCAAAGATCGCAAAATTGAAACTCAAAGATCGCAAGATTGAAACTCAAAGATCGCAAGATTGAAACTCAAAGATCGCAAGATTGAAACTCAAAGATCGCAAGATTGAAACTCAAAGATCGCAAGATTGAAACTCAAAGATCGCAAGATTGAAACTCAAAGATCGCAAGATTGAAACTCAAAGATCGCAAGATTGAAACTCAAAGATCGCAAGATTGAAACTCAAAGATCGCAAGATTGAAACTTAAAGATCGCAAGATTAAAACTCAAAGATAGCAAGATTGAACCACAAAGATCGCAAGTTTAAAAGTCAAAGATCGCAAAATTGAAACTCAAAGATGGCAAGATTGAAACTCAAAGATCGCAAGATGTAAAATCAAAGATTGAAAGATTGAAACTCAAAGATCGCAAGATTTAAACTCAAAGATAGCAAGATTGAAACTCAAAGATAGCAAGTTTGAAACTCAAAGATCGCATGATTGAAACTCAAAAATCGCAAGATTAAAACTCAAAGATCACAAGATTGAAATTCAAAGATCGCAAGATTGAAACTCAAAGATTGAACGATTGAAACTCAAAGATTGCAAGATTGAAACTCAAAGATCGCAAGATTGAAACTCAAAGATCGCAAGATTGAAAATCAAAGATCGCAAGAATCAGACCCAAAGATCGTAAGAATAAAACTCAAAGATCGAAGGATTGAAACTCAAAGAATGCAGGATTGAAACTCAAAGATCGCAAGATTGAAACTCAAAGATCGCAAGATTTAAACTAAAAAATAGCAAGATTAAAACTCAAAGATCTCAAGATTGAAACTAAAAGATCGCAAGATTGAAAATCAAAGATCGCAAGAATGAGACCCAAAGATCGTAAGATTGAAACTCAAAGATCGAAGGATTGAAACTCAAAGAATGCAGGATTGAAACTCAAAGATCGCAAGATTGTAACTCAAAGATCGCAAGATTGAAACCAAAAGATCACAAGATTAAAACTCAAATATCGCAAGATTAAAACTCAAAGATAGCAAGATTGAAACTTAAAGATCGCAAGATTAAAACTCAAAGATAGCAAGATTGAACCACAAAGATCGCAAGTTTAAAAGTCAAAGATCGTAAAATTGAAACTCAAAGATGGCAAGATTGAAACTCAAAGATCGCAAGATGTAAAATCAAAGATTGAAAGATTGAAACTCAAAAATCGCAAGATTTAAACTCAAAGATAGCAAGATTGAAACTCAAAGATAGCAAGTTTGAAACTCAAAGATCGCATGATTGAAACTCAAAAATCGCAAGATTAAAACTCAAAGATCACAAGATTGAAATTCAAAGATCGCAAGATTGAAACTCAAAGATCGAACGATTGAAACTCAAAGATTGCAAGATTGAAACTCAAAGATCGCAAGATTGAAACTCAAAGATCACAAGATATAACTAAAAAATAGCAAGATTGAAACTCAAAGATCTCAAGATTGAATCTAAAAGATCGCAAGATTGAAAATCCTAGATCGCAAGAATGAGACCCAAAGATCGCAAGATTGAAACTCAAAGATCGAAGGATTGAAACTCAAAGAGTGCAGGATTGAAACTCAAAGATCGCAAGATTGAAACTCAAAGATCGCAAGATTGAATCAAAAGATCACAAGATTAAAACTCAAATATCGCAAGATTAAAACTCAAAGATCGCAAGATTGAAACTTAGATTGCAAGATTGAAACTCAAAGATCGCAAGATTGAAACTCAAAGATCGCAAGATTGAAACTCAAAGAAAACAAGATTGAACCACAAAGATCGCAAGTTTAAAACTCAAAGATCGCAAAATTGAAACTTAAAAATGGCAAGATTGAAACTCAAAGATCGCAAGACTGAAACTCAAAGATCGCAAGATTTAAAATCAAAGATTGCAAGATAGAAACTCAAAAATCGCAAGATTGAAACTCAAAGATAGCAAGATTGAAACTCAAAGATAGCAAGTTTGAAACTCAAAGATCGCATGATTGAAACTCAAAAATCGCAAGATTGAAACTCAAAGATCACAAGATTGAAATTCAAAGATCGCAAGATTAAAACTCAAAGATCGAACGATTGAAACTCAAGGATCGCAAGATTGAAACTCAAAGATCGCAAGATTGAAACTCAAAGATCGCAAGATTGAAACTCAAAGATCGCAAGATTGAAACTCAAAGATCGCAAGTTTGAGACTCAAAGTTAGCAAGATTGAAACTCAAAGATCGCAAGATTGAAACTCAAAGATCGCAAGATTGAAACTTAAAGATAGCAAGATTGAAACTCGAAGATCGCAAGATTGAAACTCAAAGATCGCAAGATTGAAACTCAAAGATCGCAAGATTGAAACTCAAAGATCACAAGATTGAAACTCAAAGATCGCAAGATTGAAACTCAAAGATCGCAAGATTGAAACTCGAAGATTGCAAGATTGAAATTCAAAGATAACAAATTTGAAACCAAAAGATCGCAAGATTGAAACTCAAAGATCGCATGATTGAAACACAAAGTTCGCAAGATTTAAACTCATAGATAGCAAGATTGAAATTTAAAGATCGCAAGATTGAAACCAAAAGATCACAAGATTAAAACTCAAATACCGCAAGATTAAAACTCAAAGATCGCAAGATTGAAATTTAGAGATTGCAAGATTGAAACTCAAAGATCGCAAGATTGAAACTCAAAGATCGCAAGATTAAATCTCAAAGATAGCAAGATTGAACCACAAAGATCGCAAGTTTAAAACTCAAAGATCGCATAATTGAAACTCAAAGATGGCAAGATTAAAACTTAAAGATCATAAGACTGAAACTCAAAGACTGCAGGATTGAAACTCAAAGATCGCAAGATTGAAACTCAAAGATAATAAGACTGAAACTCAAAGAATGCAGGATTGAAACTCAAAGATCGCAAGATTGAAACTCAAAGATCGCAAGATTTAAACTCAAAAATCGCAAGATTGAAACTCAAAGATCACAAGATTGAAATTCAAAGATCGCAAGATTGAAACTCAAAGATTGCAAGATTGAAATTTAGAGATTGCAAGATTGAAACTCAAAGATCGCAAGATTGAAACTCAAAGATCGCAAGATTGAAACTCAAAGATAGCAAGATTGAACCACAAAGATCGCAAGTTTAAAACTCAAAGATCGCAAAATTAAAACTCAAAGATGGCAAGATGGAAACTCAAAGATCGCAAGACTGAAACTCAAAGATCGCAAGATTGAAACTCAAAGATCGCAAGATTAAAACTCAAAGATCGCAAAATTGAAACTCAAAGATCGCAAGATTGAAACTAAAAAATGGCAAGATTGAAACTCAAAGAATGCAGGATTGAAACTCAAAGATCGCAAGATTGAAACTCAAAGATCGCAAGATTGAAACCAAAAGTTCACAATATTAAAACTCAAATATCGCAAGATTAAAACTCAAAGATTGTAAGATTGAAATTTAGAGATTGCAAGATTGAAACTCAAAGATCGCAAGATTGAAACTTAAAGATCGCAAGATTAAAACTCAAAGATAGCAAGATTGAACCACAAAGATCGCAAGTTTAAAAGTCAAAGATCGTAAAATTGAAACTCAAAGATGGCAAGATTGAAACTCAAAGATCGCAAGATGTAAAATCAAAGATTGAAAGATTGAAACTCAAAGATCGCAAGATTTAAACTCAAAGATAGCAAGATTGAAACTCAAAGATAGCAAGTTTGAAACTCAAAGATCGCATGATTGAAACTCAAAAATCGCAAGATTAAAACTCAAAGATCACAAGATTGAAATTCAAAGATCGCAAGATTGAAACTCAAAGATCGAACGATTGAAACTCAAAGATTGCAAGATTGAAACTCAAAGATCGCAAGATTGAAACTCAAAGATCGCAAGATTGAAAATCAAAGATCGCAAGAATCAGACCCAAAGATCGTAAGAATAAAACTCAAAGATCGAAGGATTGAAACTCAAAGAATGCAGGATTGAAACTCAAAGATCGCAAGATTGAAACTCAAAGATCGCAAGATTTAAACTAAAAAATAGCAAGATTGAAACTCAAAGATCTCAAGATTGAAACTAAAAGATCGCAAGATTGAAAATCAAAGATCGCAAGAATGAGACCCAAAGATCGTAAGATTGAAACTCAAAGATCGAAGGATTGAAACTCAAAGAATGCAGGATTGAAACTCAAAGATCGCAAGATTGTAACTCAAAGATCGCAAGATTGAAACCAAAAGATCACAAGATTAAAACTCAAATATCGCAAGATTAAAACTCAAAGATAGCAAGATTGAAACTTAGAGATTGCAAGATTGAAACTAAAAGATCGCAAGATTGAAACTCAAAGATCGCAAGATTGAAACTCAAAGATAGCAAGATTGAACCACAAAGATCGCAAGTTTAAAATTTAAAGATCGCAAAATTGAAACTAAAAGATCGCAAGACTGAAACTCAAAGATCGCAAGATTTAAAATCAAAGATTGCAAGATTTAAACTCAAAGATCGCAAGATTTAAACTCAAAGATAGCAAGATTGAAACTCAAAGATAGCAAGTTTGAAAATCAAAGATCGCATGATTGAAACTCAAAAATCGCAAGATTGAAACTCAAAGATCACAAGATTGAAATTCAAAGATCGCAAGATTGAAACTCAAAGATCGAACGATTGAAACTCAAAGATCGCAAGATTGAAACTCAAAGATCGCAAGATTGAAACTCAAAGATCGCAAGATTGAAACTCAAAGATCGCAAGATTGAAACTCAAAGATCGCAAAATTGAAACTCAAAGATCGCAAGATTGAAACTCAAAAATGGCAAGATTGAAACTTAAAGATTGCAAGATTGAAACTCAAAGATCGCAAGATTAAAACTCAAAGATCGAACAAATAAAACTCAAAGATCGCAAGATTGAAACTCAAAGATCGAACGATTTAAACTCAAGGATCGCAAGATTGAAACTCAAAGATCGCAGGATTAAATCTCAAAGATAGCAAGATTGAACCACAAAGATCGCAAGTTTAAAACTCAAAGATCGCATAATTGAAACTCAAAGATGGCAAGATTAAAACTTAAAGATCATAAGACTGAAACTCAAAGAATGCAGGATTGAAACTCAAAGATCGCAAGATTGAAACTCAAAGATCATAAGACTGAAACTCAAAGAATGCAGGATTGAAACTCAAAGATCGCAAGATTGAAACTCAAAGATCGCAAGATTTAAACTCAAAAATCGCAAGATTGAAACTCAAAGATCACAAGATTGAAATTCAAAGATCGCAAGATTGAAACTCAAAGATTGCAAGATTGAAATTTAGAGATTGCAAGATTGAAACTTAAAGATCGCAAGATTGAAACTCAAAGATCGCAAGATTGAAACTCAAAGATAGCAAGATTGAACCACAAAGATCGCAAGTTTAAAACTCAAAGATCGCAAAATTGAAACTCAAAGATGGCAAGATGGAAACTCAAAGATCGCAAGACTGAAACTCAAAGATCGCAAGATTAAAACTCAAAGATCGCAAAATTGAAACTCAAAGATCGCAAGATTTAAACTCAAAAATCGCAAGATTGAAACTCAAAGATCACAAGATTGAAATTCAAAGATCGCAAGATTGAAACTCAAAGATTGCAAGATTGAAATTTAGAGATTGCAAGATTGAAACTTAAAGATCGCAAGATTGAAACTCAAAGATCGCAAGATTGAAACTCAAAGAATGCAGGATTGAAACTCAAAGATCGCAAGATTGAAACTCAAAGATCGCAAGATTGAAACCAAAAGATCACAAGATTAAAACTCAAATATCGCAAGATTAAAACTCAAAGATCGTAAGATTGAAATTTAGAGATTGCAAGATTGAAACTCAAAGATCGCAAGATTAAAACTTAAAGATCGCAAGATTAAAACTCAAAGATAGCAAGATTGAACCACAAAGATCGCAAGTTTAAAACTCAAAGATCGTAAAATTGAAACTCAAAGATGGCAAGATTGAAACTCAAAGATCGCAAGATGTAAAATCAAAGATTGAAAGATTGACACTCAAAGATCGCAAGATTTAAACTCAAAGATAGCAAGACTGAAACTCAAAGATAGCAAGTTTGAAACTCAAAGATCGCATGATTGAAACTCAAAAATCGCAAGATTAAAACTCAAAGATCACAAGATTGAAATTCAAAGATCGCAAGATTGAAACTCAAAGATCGAACGATTGAAACTCAAAGATTGCAAGATTGAAACTCAAAGATCGCAAGATTGAAACTCAAAGATCGCAAGATTGAAAATCAAAGATCGCAAGAATCAGACCCAAAGATCGTAAGAATAAAACTCAAAGATCGAAGGATTGAAACTCAAAGAATGCAGGATTGAAACTCAAAGATCGCAAGATTGAAACTCAAAGATCGCAAGATTTAAACTAAAAAATAGCAAGATTGAAACTCAAAGATCTCAAGATTGAAACTAAAAGATCGCAAGATTGAAAATCAAAGATCGCAAGAATGAGACCCAAAGATCGTAAGATTGAAACTCAAAGATCGAAGGATTGAAACTCAAAGAATGCAGGATTTAAACTCAAAGATCGCAAGATTGTAACTCAAAGATCGCAAGATTGAAACCAAAAAATCACAAGATTAAAACTCAAATATCGCAAGATTAAAACTCAAAGATAGCAAGATTGAAACTTAGAGATTGCAAGATTGAAACTAAAAGATCGCAAGATTGAAACTCAAAGATCGCAAGATTGAAACTCAAAGATAGCAAGATTGAACCACAAAGATCGCAAGTTTAAAACTCAAAGATCGCAAAATTGAAACTAAAAGATCGCAAGACTGAAACTCAAAGATCGCAAGATTTAAAATCAAAGATTGCAAGATTGAAACTCAAAGATCGCAAGATTTAAACTCAAAGATAGCAAGATTGAAACTCAAAGATAGCAAGTTTGAGACTCAAAGATCGCATGATTGAAACTCAAAAATCGCAAGATTGAAACTCAAAGATCACAAGATTGAAATTAAAAGATCGCAAGATTGAAACTCAAAGATCGAACGATTGAAACTCAAAGATCGCAAGATTGAAACTCAAAGATCGTAAGATTAAAACTCAAAGATCGCAAGGTTGAAACTCAAAGATCGCAAGATTGAAACTCAAAGATCGCAAAATTGAAACTCAAAGATCGCAAGATTGAAACTCAAAAATGGCAAGATTGAAACTTAAAGATTGCAAGATTAAAACTCGAAGATTGCAAGATTAAAACTCAAAGATCGAACGATTGAAACTCAAAGATCGCAAGAATGAAACTCAAAGATCGAACAATTTCAACTCAAGGATCGCAAGATTGAAACTCAAAGATCGCAAGATTGAAACTCAAAGATCGCAAGATTGAAACTCAAAGATCGCAAGATTGAAACTCAAAGATCGCAAGATTGAAACTCTAAGATCGCAAGATTGAAACTCAAAGATCGCAAGATTGAAACTCAAAGATCGCAAGATTGAAACTTAAAGATAGCAAGATTGAAACTCAAAGATCGCAAGATTGAAACTCAAAGATCGCAAGATTGAAACTCAAAGATCGCAAGATTGAAACTCAAAGATCACAAGATTGAAACTCAAAGATCGCAAGATTGAAACTCAAAGATCGCAAGATTGAAACTCGAAGATCGATGGATTGAAATTCAAAGATAGCAAGTTTGAAACTAAAAGATCGCAAGATTGAAACTTAAAGATCGCATTATTGAAACTCAAAGATCGCAAGAATTAAACTCAAAGATGGCAAGATTTAAACTCAATTCGCAAGATTAAAACTCAAAGATGGCAAGAATTAAACTCAAAGATCGCAAGATTGAAACTCAAAGTTCGCATGATTGAAACTCAAAGATCGCAAGATTCAAACTCAAAGATCGCAAGATTGAAACTCAAAGATCGCAAGAATGAAACCCAAAGATCGCAAGAATGAAACTAAAAGATCGCAAGATTGAAACTCATAAATAGCAAGTTTGAAACTAAAAGATCGCAAGATTGAAACTCAAAGATCACAAGATTGAAACTCAAAGATCACAAGATTGAAACTCAAAGATCGCAAGATTGAAACTCAAAGATCGCAAGATTGAAACTCGAAGATCGCAAGATTGAAATTCAAAGATAGCAAGTTTGAAACTAAAAAATCGCAAGATTGAAACTCAAAGATCGCAAGATTGAAACTCAAAGATCGCAAGAATTAAACTCAAAGATCGCAAGATTGAAACTCAAAGATCGCAAGATTCAAACTCAAAGATCGCAAGATTGAAACTCAAAGATCGCAAGAATGAAACCCAAAGATCGCAAGAATGAAACTAAAAGATCGCAAGATTGAAACTCAAAGAATGCAAGATTGAAACTCAAAGATCGCAAGATTAAACCTCAAATATCGCAGGATTGAACTCAAAGATCGCAAGATTGAAACTTAAAGATTGCAAGATTGAAACTCAAAGATCACAAGATTGAAACTTAAAGATCGCAAGACTGAAACTCAAAGATCGCAAGATTGAAACTCAAAGATCGCAAGATTGAAACTCAAAGATCGCAAGATTGAAACTCAAAGATCGCAAGATTGAAACTCAAGATCGCAAGATTGAAACTCAAAGATCGCAAGATTGAAAACTCAAAGATCGCAAGATTGAAAACTGAAGATCGCAAGATTGAAACTCAAAAATTGTAAGATTTAAACTCAGAGATTGCAAGATTGAAACTCAAAGATCGCAAGATTGAAACTCAAAAATTGCAAGATTGAAACTCAAAGATCGCAAGATTGAAACTCAAAGATCGCAAGATTGAAACTCAAAGATCGCAAGATTGAAACTCAAAGATCGCAAGATTGAAACTCAAAGATCGCAAGATTGAAACTCAAAGATCGCAAGATTGAAACTCAAAGATCGCAAGATTGAAAACTCAAAGATCGCAAGATTGAAACTCAAGATCGCAAGATTGAAACTCAAAGATCGCAAGATTGAAACTCAAAGATCGCAAGATTGAAACTCAAAGATCGCAAGATTGAAACTCAAAGATCGCAAGATTGAAACTCAAAGATCGCAAGATTGAAACTCAAAGATCGCAAGATTGAAACTCAAAGATCGCAAGATTGAAACTCAAAGATCGCAAGATTGAAACTCAAAGATCGCAAGATTGAAACTCAAAGATCGCAAGATTGAAACTCAAAGATCGCAAGATTGAAACTCAAAGATCGCAAGATTGAAACTCAAAGATCGCAAGATTGAAACTCAAAGATCGCAAGATTGAAACTCAAAGATCGCAAGATTGAAACTCAAAGATCGCAAGATTGAAACTCAAAGATCGCAAGATTGAAACTCAAAGATCGCAAGATTGAAACTCAAAGATCGCAAGATTGAAACTCAAAGATCGCAAGATTGAAACTCAAAGATCGCAAGATTGAAACTCAAAGATCGCAAGATTGAAACTCAAAGATCGCAAGATTGAAACTCAAAGATCGCAAGATTGAAACTTAGATTGCAAGATTGAAACTCAAAGATCGCAAGATTGAAACTCAAAGATCGCAAGATTGAAACTCAAAGATAGCAAGATTGAACCACAAAGATCGCAAGTTTAAAACTCAAAGATCGCAAAATTGAAACTCAAAAATGGCAAGATTGAAACTCAAAGATCGCAAGACTGAAACTCAAAGATCGCAAGATTTAAAATCAAAGATTGCAAGATTGAAACTCAAAGATCGCAAGATTGAAACTCAAAGATAGCAAGATTGAAACTCAAAGATAGCAAGTTTGAAACTCAAAGATCTCATGATTGAAACTCAAAAATCGCAAGATTGAAACTCAAAGATCACAAGATTGAAATTAAAAGATCGCAAGATTGAAACTCAAAGATCGAACGATTGAAACTCAAAGATCGCAAGATTGAAACTCAAAGATCGTAAGATTGAAACTCAAAGATCGCAAGATTGAAACTCAAAGATCGCAAGATTGAAACTCAAAGATCGCAAGATTGAAACTCAAAGATCGCAGGATTGAAACTCAAAAATGGCAAGATTGAAACTTAAAGATTGCAAGATTGAAACTCGAAGATTGCAAGATTAAAACTCAAAGATCGAACGATTGAAACTCAAAGATCGCAAGAATGAAACTCAAAGATCGAACAATTTCAACTCAAGGATCGCAAGATTGAAACTCAAAGATCGCAAGATTGAAACTCAAAGATCGCAAGATTTAAACTCAAAGATCGCAAGATTGAAACTCAAAGATCGCAAGATTTAAACTCAAAGATAGCAAGATTGAAACTCAAAGATAGCAAGTTTGAAACTCAAAGATCGCATGATTGAAACTTAAAAATCGCAAGATTAAAACTCAAAGATCACAAGATTGAAATTCAAAGATCGCAAGATTGAAACTCAAAGATCGAACGATTGAAACTCAAAGATTGCAAGATTGAAACTCAAAGATCGCAAGATTGAAACTCAAAGATCGCAAGATTGAAAATCAAAGATCGCAAGAATCAGACCCAAAGATCGTAAGAATAAAACTCAAAGATCGAAGGATTGAAACTCAAAGAATGCAGGATTGAAACTCAAAGATCGCAAGATTGAAACTCAAAGATCGCAAGATTTAAACTAAAAAATAGCAAGATTGAAACTCAAAGATCTCAAGATTGAAACTAAAAGATCGCAAGATTGAAAATCAAAGATCGCAAGAATGAGACCCAAAGATCGTAAGATTGAAACTCAAAGATCGAAGGATTGAAACTCAAAGAATGCAGGATTTAAACTCAAAGATCGCAAGATTGTAACTCAAAGATCGCAAGATTGAAACCAAAAGATCACAAGATTAAAACTCAAATATCGCAAGATTAAAACTCAAAGATAGCAAGATTGAAACTTAGAGATTGCAAGATTGAAACTCAAAGATCGCAAGATTGAAACTCAAAGATCGCAAGATTGAAACTCAAAGATAGCAAGATTGAACCACAAAGATCGCAAGTTTAAAACTCAAAGATCGCAAAATTGAAACTAAAAGATTGCAAGACTGAAACTCAAAGATCGCAAGATTTAAAATCAAAGATTGCAAGATTGAAACTCAAAGATCGCAAGATTTAAACGCAAAGATAGCAAGATTGAAACTCAAAGATAGCAAGTTTGAAACTCAAAGATCGCATGATTGAAACTCAAAAATCGCAAGATTGAAACTCAAAGATCACAAGATTGAAATTAAAAGATCGCAAGATTGAAACTCAAAGATCGAACGATTGAAACTCAAAGATCGCAAGATTGAAACTCAAAGGTCGTAAGATTGAAACTCAAAGATCGCAAGATTGAAACTCAAAGATCGCAAGATTGAAACTCAAAGATCGCAAAATTGAAACTCAAAGATCGCAAGATTGAAACTCAAAAATGGCAAGATTGAAACTTAAAGATTGCAAGATTGAAACTCGAAGATTGCAAGATTAAAACTCAAAGATCGAACGATTGAAACTCAAAGATCGCAAGAATGAAACTCAAAGATCGAACAATTTCAACTCAAAGATCGCAAGATTGAAACTCAAAGATCGCAAGATTGAAACTCAAAGATCGCAAGATTGAAACTCAAAGATCGCAAGATTGAAACTCAAAGATCGCAAGATTGAAACTCAAAGATCGCAAGATTGAAACTCAAAGATCGCAAGATTGAAACTCAAAGATCGCAAGATTGAAACTCAAAGATCGCAAGATTGAAACTCAAAGATCGCAAGATTGAAACTCAAAGATCGCAAGATTGAAACTCAAAGATCGCAAGATTGAAACTCAAAGATCGCAAGATTGAAACTCAAAGATCGCAAGATTGAAACTCAAAGATCGCAAGATTGAAACTCAAAGATCGCAAGATTGAAACTCAAAGATCGCAAGATTGAAACTCAAAGATCGCAAGATTGAAACTCAAAGATCGCAAGATTGAAACTCAAAGATCGCAAGATTGAAACTCAAAGATCGCAAGATTGAAACTCAAAGATCACAAGATTGAAATTCAAAGATCGCAAGATTGAAACTCAAAGATCGCAAGATTGAAACTCAAAGATCGCAAGATTGAAACTCAAAGATCGCAAGATTGAAACTCAAAGATAGCAAGTTTGAAACTCAAAAATCGCAAGATTGAAACTCAAAGATCGCAAGATTGAAACTCAAAGATCGCAAGAATTAAACTCTAAGATCACAAGATTGAAACTCAAAGATCGCAAGATTGAAACTCAAAGATCGCAAGATTGAAACTCAAAGATCGCAAGATTGAAACTCAAAGATCGCAAGATTGAAACTCAAAGATCGCAAGATTGAAACTCAAAGATCGCAAGATTGAAACTCAAAGATCGCAAGATTGAAACTCAAAGATCGCAAGATTAAACCTCAAATATCGCAGGATTGAACTCAAAGATCGCAAGATTGAAACTTAAAGATTGCAAGATTGAAACTCAAAGATCGCAAGATTGAAACTCAAAGATCGCAAGACTGAAACTCAAAGATCGCAAGATTGAAACTCAAAGATCGCAAGATTAAAACTCATAGATGGCAAGATTGAAACTCAAAGATCGCAAGATTAAAACTCTTAGATCGTAAGATTGAAATTCAAAGATCGCAAGATTGAAACTCATAGATCACAAGATTAAAACTTGAAGATCGAAAGATTGAAACTCAAAGATTGTAAGATTTAAACTTATTGATGGCAAGATTGAAACTCAAAGATCGCAAGATTGAAACTCAAAAATAGCAAGATTATAACTCAAAGATGGCAAGATTGAAAGTCAAAGATCGCAATTTTGAAACTCAAAGATGGCAAGATTGAAACTCGAAGATTGCAAGATTGAAACTCAAAGATCGCAAGATTGAAACTCAAAGATCACAAGATTTAAACTATAAAATAGCAAGATTGAAACTCAAAGATCTCAAGATTGAATCTAAAAGATCGCAAGATTGAAAATCAAAGATCGCAAGAATGTGACCCAAAGATCGCAAGATTGAAACTCAAAGATCACAAGATTGAAATTAAAAGATCGCAAGATTGAAACTCAAAGATCGAACGATTGAAACTCAAAGATCGCAAGATTGAAACTCAAAGATCGTAAGATTGAAACTCAAAGATCGCAAGATTGAAACTCAAAGATCGCAAGATTGAAACTCAAAGATCGCAAAATTGAAACTCAAAGATCGCAGGATTGAAACTCAAAAATGGCAAGATTGAAACTTAAAGATTGCAAGATTGAAACTCGAAGATTGCAAGATTAAAACTCAAAGATCGAACGATTGAAACTCAAAGATCGCAAGAATGAAACTCAAAGATCGAACAATTTCAACTCAAGGATCGCAAGATTGAAACTCAAAGATCGCAAGATTGAAACTCAAAGATCGCAAGATTTAAACTCAAAGATCGCAAGATTGAAACTCAAAGATCGCAAGATTTAAACTCAAAGATAGCAAGACTGAAACTCAAAGATAGCAAGTTTGAAACTCAAAGATCGCATGATTGAAACTCAAAAATCGCAAGATTAAAACTCAAAGATCACAAGATTGAAATTCAAAGATCGCAAGATTGAAACTCAAAGATCGAACGATTGAAACTCAAAGATTGCAAGATTGAAACTCAAAGATCGCAAGATTAAAACTCAAAGATCGCAAGATTGAAAATCAAAGATCGCAAGAATCAGACCCAAAGATCGTAAGAATAAAACTCAAAGATCGAAGGATTGAAACTCAAAGAATGCAGGATTGAAACTCAAAGATCGCAAGATTAAAACTCAAAGATCGCAAGATTTAAACTAAAAAATAGCAAGATTGAAACTCAAAGATCTCAAGATTGAAACTAAAAGATCGCAAGATTAAAAATCAAAGATCGCAAGAATGAGACCCAAAGATCGAAAGATTGAAACTCAAAGATCGAAGGATTGAAACTCAAAGAATGCAGGATTTAAACTCAAAGATCGCAAGATTGTAACTCAAAGATCGCAAGATTGAAACCAAAAGATCACAAGATTAAAACTCAAATATCGCAAGATTAAAACTCAAAGATAGCAAGATTGAAACTTAGAGATTGCAAGATTGAAACTAAAAGATCGCAAGATTGAAACTCAAAGATCGCAAGATTGAAACTCAAAGATAGCAAGATTGAACCACAAAGATCGCAAGTTTAAAACTCAAAGATCGCAAAATTGAAACTAAAAGATCGCAAGACTGAAACTCAAAGATCGCAAGATTTAAAATCAAAGATTGCAAGATTGAAACTCAAAGATCGCAAGATTTAAACTCAAAGATAGCAAGATTGAAACTCAAAGATAGCAAGTTTGAGACTCAAAGATCGCATGATTGAAACTCAAAAATCGCAAGATTGAAACTCAAAGATCACAAGATTGAAATTAAAAGATCGCAAGATTGAAACTCAAAGATCGAACGATTGAAACTCAAAGATCGCAAGATTGAAACTCAAAGATCGTAAGATTGAAACTCAAAGATCGCAAGATTGAAACTCAAAGATCGCAAGATTGAAACTCAAAGATCGCAAAATTGAAACTCAAAGATCGCAAGATTGAAACTCAAAGAATGCAAGATTGAAACTTAAAGATTGCAAGATTGAAACTCAAAGATCGCAAGATTAAAACTCAAAGATCGAACGATTGAAACTCAAAGATCGCAAGATTGAAACTCAAAGATCGCAAGATTGAAACTCAAAGATCGCAAGATTGAAACTCAAAGATCGCAAGATTGAAACTCAAAGATCGCAAGATTGAAACTCAAAGATCGCAAGATTGAAACTCAAAGATCGCAAGATTGAAACTCAAAGATCGCAAGATTGAAACTCAAAGATCGCAAGATTGAAACTCAAAGATCGCAAGATTGAAACTCAAAGATCGCAAGATTGAAACTCAAAGATCGCAAGATTGAAACTCAAAGATCGCAAGATTGAAACTCAAAGATCGCAAGATTGAAACTCAAAGATCGCAAGATTGAAACTCAAAGATCGCAAGATTGAAACTCAAAGATCGCAAGATTGAAACTCAAAGATCGCAAGATTGAAACTCAAAGATCGCAAGATTGAAACTCAAAGATCGCAAGATTGAAACTCAAAGATCGCAAGATTGAAACTCAAAGATCGCAAGATTTAAACTCAAGATCGCAAGATTGAAAACTCAAAGATCGCAAGATTGAAACTCAAAGATCGCAAGATTGAAACTCAAAGATCGCAAGATTGAAACTCAAAGATCGCAAGATTGAAACTCAAAGATCGCAAGATTGAAACTCAAAGATCGCAAGATTGAAACTCAAAGATCGCAAGAATGAAACTAAAAGATCGCAAGATTGAAACTCAAAGATAGCAAGATTGAAACTCAAAGATCGCAAGATTGAAACTCAAAGATCGCAAGATTGAAACTCAAAGATCGCAAGATTGAAACTCAAAGATCGCAAGATTGAAACTCAAAGATCGCAAGATTGAAACTCAAAGATCGCAAGATTGAAACTCAAAGATAGCAAGATTGAAACTCAAAGATCGCAAGATTGAAACTCAAAGATCGCAAGATTGAAACTCAAAGATCGCAAGAATTAAACTCAAGGATCACAAGATTGAAACTCAAAGATCGCAAGATTGAAACTCAAAGATCGCAAGATTTAAACTCAAAGATCGCAAGATTAAAACTCAAAGATCGCAAGAATGAAACCCAAAGATCGCAAGAATGAAACTAAAAGATCGCAAGATTGAAACTCAAAGAATGCAAGATTGAAACTCAAAGATCGCAAGATTAAACCTCAAATATCGCAGGATTGAACTCAAAGATCGCAAGATTGAAACTTAAAGATTGCAAGATTGAAACTCAAAGATCACAAGATTGAAACTTAAAGATCGCAAGACTGAAACTCAAAGATCGCAAGATTGAAACTCAAAGATCGCAAGATTAAAACTCATAGATGGCAAGATTGAAACTCAAAGATCGCAAGATTAAAACTCTAAGATCGTAAGATTGAAATTCAAAGATCGCAAGATTGAAACTCATAGATCACAAGATTAAAACTTGAAGATCGAAAGATTGAAACTCAAAGATTGTAAGATTTAAACTTATTGATGGCAAGATTGAAACTCAAAGATCGCAAGATTGAAACTCAAAAATAGCAAGATTATAACTCAAAGATGGCAAGATTGAAAGTCAAAGATCGCAATTTTGAAACTCAAAGATCGCAAGATTGAAACTCAAAGATCGCAAGATTGAAACTCAAAGATCGCAAGATTGAAACTCAAAGATCACAAGATTTAAACTAAAAAATAGCAAGATTGAAACTCAAAGATCTCAAGATTGAATCTAAAAGATCGCAAGATTGAAAATCAAAGATCGCAAGAATGTGACCCAAAGATCGCAAGATTGAAACTCAAAGATCACAAGATTGAAATTAAAAGATCGCAAGATTGAAACTCAAAGATCGAACGATTGAAACTCAAAGATCGCAAGATTGAAACTCAAAGATCGTAAGATTGAAACTCAAAGATCGCAAGATTGAAACTCAAAGATCGCAAGATTGAAACTCAAAGATCGCAAAATTGAAACTCAAAGATCGCAGGATTGAAACTCAAAAATGGCAAGATTGAAACTTAAAGATTGCAAGATTGAAACTCGAAGATTGCAAGATTAAAACTCAAAGATCGAACGATTGAAACTCAAAGATCGCAAGAATGAAACTCAAAGATCGAACAATTTCAACTCAAGGATCGCAAGATTGAAACTCAAAGATCGCAAGATTGAAACTCAAAGATCGCAAGATTTAAACTCAAAGATCGCAAGATTGAAACTCAAAGATCGCAAGATTTAAACTCAAAGATAGCAAGACTGAAACTCAAAGATAGCAAGTTTGAAACTCAAAGATCGCATGATTGAAACTCAAAAATCGCAAGATTAAAACTCAAAGATCACAAGATTGAAATTCAAAGATCGCAAGATTGAAACTCAAAG
This sequence comes from Stictocephala bisonia, assembly GCA_035578905.1. Taxonomy (NCBI): domain Eukaryota; kingdom Metazoa; phylum Arthropoda; class Insecta; order Hemiptera; family Membracidae; genus Stictocephala; species Stictocephala bisonia. Next base: position 28,948 of record JAQJVL010003167.1, on the reverse strand, counting down.
ATCGAACGATTGAAACTCAAAGATTGCAAGATTGAAACTCAAAGATCGCAAGATTAAAACTCAAAGATCGCAAGATTGAAAATCAAAGATCGCAAGAATCAGACCCAAAGATCGTAAGAATAAAACTCAAAGATCGAAGGATTGAAACTCAAAGAATGCAGGATTGAAACTCAAAGATCGCAAGATTAAAACTCAAAGATCGCAAGATTTAAACTAAAAAATAGCAAGATTGAAACTCAAAGATCTCAAGATTGAAACTAAAAGATCGCAAGATTGAAAATCAAAGATCGCAAGAATGAGACCCAAAGATCGAAAGATTGAAACTCAAAGATCGAAGGATTGAAACTCAAAGAATGCAGGATTTAAACTCAAAGATCGCAATATTGTAACTCAAAGATCGCAAGATTGAAACCAAAAGATCACAAGATTAAAACTCAAATATCGCAAGATTAAAACTCAAAGATAGCAAGATTGAAACTTAGAGATTGCAAGATTGAAACTAAAAGATCGCAAGATTGAAACTCAAAGATCGCAAGATTGAAACTCAAAGATAGCAAGATTGAACCACAAAGATCGCAAGTTTAAAACTCAAAGATCGCAAAATTGAAACTAAAAGATCGCAAGACTGAAACTCAAAGATCGCAAGATTTAAAATCAAAGATTGCAAGATTGAAACTCAAAGATCGCAAGATTTAAACTCAAAGATAGCAAGATTGAAACTCAAAGATAGCAAGTTTGAGACTCAAAGATCGCATGATTGAAACTCAAAAATCGCAAGATTGAAACTCAAAGATCACAAGATTGAAATTAAAAGATCGCAAGATTGAAACTCAAAGATCGAACGATTGAAACTCAAAGATCGCAAGATTGAAACTCAAAGATCGTAAGATTGAAACTCAAAGATCGCAAGATTGAAACTCAAAGATCGCAAGATTGAAACTCAAAGATCGCAAAATTGAAACTCAAAGATCGCAAGATTGAAACTCAAAAATGGCAAGATTGAAACTTAAAGATTGCAAGATTGAAACTCGAAGATTGCAAGATTAAAACTCAAAGATCGAACGATTGAAACTCAAAGATCGCAAGAATGAAACTCAAAGATCGAACAGTTTCAACTCAAGGATCGCAAGATTGAAACTCAAAGATCGCAAGATTGAAACTCAAAGATCGCAAGATTGAAACTCAAAGATCGCAAGATTGAAACTCAAAGATCGCAAGATTGAATCTCTAAGATCGCAAGATTGAAACTCAAAGATCGCAAGATTGAAACTCAAAGATCGCAAGATTGAAACTTAAAGATAGCAAGATTGAAACTCAAAGATCGCAAGATTGAAACTCAAAGATCGCAAGATTGAAACTCAAAGATCACAAGATTGAAACTCAAAGATCGCAAGATTGAAACTCAAAGATCGCAAGATTGAAACTCGAAGATTGCAAGATTGAAATTCAAAGATAGCAAGTTTGAAACTAAAAGATCGCAAGATTGAAACTTAAAGATCGCATTATTGAAACTCAAAGATCGCAAGAATTAAACTCAAAGATGGCAAGATTTAAACTCAATTCGCAAGATTAAAACTCAAAGATGGCAAGAATTAAACTCAAAGATCGCAAGATTGAAACTCAAAGTTCGCATGATTGAAACTCAAAGATCGCAAGATTCAAACTCAAAGATCGCAAGATTGAAACTCAAAAATCGCAAGAATGAAACCCAAAGATCGCAAGAATGAAACTAAAAGATCGCAAGATTGAAACTCATAAATAGCAAGTTTGAAACTAAAAGATCGCAAGATTGAAACTCAAAGATCACAAGATTGAAACTCAAGATCACAAGATTGAAACTCAAAGATCGCAAGATTGAAACTCAAAGATCGCAAGATTGAAACTCGAAGATCGCAAGATTGAAATTCAAAGATAGCAAGTTTGAAACTAAAAAATCGCAAGATTGAAACTCAAAGATCGCAAGATTGAAACTCAAAGATCGCAAGAATTAAACTCAAGGATCACAAGATTGAAACTCAAAGATCGCAAGATTGAAACTCAAAGATCGCAAGATTTAAACTCAAAGATCGCAAGATTAAAACTCAAAGATCGCAAGAATGAAACCCAAAGATCGCAAGAATGAAACTAAAAGATCGCAGGATTGAAACTCAAAGAATGCAAGATTGAAACTCAAAGATCGCAAGATTAAACCTCAAATATCGCAGGATTGAACTCAAAGATCGCAAGATTGAAACTTAAAGATTGCAAGATTGAAACTCAAAGATCACAAGATTGAAACTTAAAGATCGCAAGACTGAAACTCAAAGATCGCAAGATTGAAACTCAAAGATCGCAAGATTAAAACTCATAGATGGCAAGATTGAAACTCAAAGATCGCAAGATTAAAACTCTTAGATCGTAAGATTGAAATTCAAAGATCGCAAGATTGAAACTCATAGATCACAAGATTAAAACTTGAAGATCGAAAGATTGAAACTCAAAGATTGTAAGATTTAAACTCATTGATGGCAAGATTGAAACTCAAAGATCGCAAGATTGAAACTCAAAAATAGCAAGATTATAACTCAAAGATGGCAAGATTGAAAGTCAAAGATCGCAATTTTGAAACTCAAAGATCGCAAGATTGAAACTCAAAGATCGCAAGATTGAAACTCAAAGATCGCAAGATTGAAACTCAAAGATCACAAGATTTAAACTAAAAAATAGCAAGATTGAAACTCAAAGATCTCAAGATTGAATCTAAACGATCGCAAGATTGAAAATCAAAGATCGCAAGAATGTGACCCAAAGATCGCAAGATTGAAACTCAAAGATCGAAGGATTGAAACTCAAAGAGTGCAGGATTGAAACTCAAAGATCGCAAGATTGAAACTCAAAGATCGCAAGATTGAATCAAAAGATCACAAGATTAAAACTCAAATATCGCAAGATTAAAACTCAAAGATTGCAAGATTGAAACTTAGATTGCAAGATTGAAACTCAAAGATCGCAAGATTGAAACTCAAAGATCGCAAGATTAAAACTCAAAGAAAGCAAGATTGAACCACAAAGATCGCAAGTTTAAAACTCAAAGATCGCAAAATTGAAACTCAAAAATGGCAAGATTGAAACTCAAAGATCGCAAGACTGAAACTCAAAGATCGCAAGATTGAAACTTAAAGATAGCAAGATTGAAACTCAAAGATCGAACAATTTCAACTCAAGGATCGCAAGATTGAAACTCAAAGATCGCAAGATTGAAACTCAAAGATCGCAAGATTGAAATTAAAAGATCGCAAGATTGAAACTCAAAGATCGAACGATTGAAACTCAAAGATCGCAAGATTGAAACTCAAAGATCGTAAGATTGAAACTCAAAGATCGCAAGATTGAAACTCAAAGATCGCAAGATTGAAACTCAAAGATCGCAAAATTGAAACTCGAAGATCGCAAGATTGAAATTCACAGATAGCAAGTTTGAAACTAAAAAATCGCAAGATTGAAACTCAAAGATCGCAAGATTGAAACTCAAAGATCGCAAGAATTAAACTCAAGGATCACAAGATTGAAACTCAAAGATCGCAAGATTGAAACTCAAAGATCGCAAGATTCAAACTCAAAGATCGCAAGATTGAAACTCAAAGATCGCAAGAATGAAACCCAAAGATCGCAAGAATGAAACTAAAAGATCGCAGGATTGAAACTCAAAGAATGCAAGATTGAAACTCAAAGATCGCAAGATTAAACCTCAAATATCGCAGGATTGAACTCAAAGATCGCAAGATTGAAACTTAAAGATTGCAAGATTGAAACTCAAAGATCACAAGATTGAAACTTAAAGATCGCAAGACTGAAACTCAAAGATCGCAAGATTGAAACTCAAAGATCGCAAGATTAAAACTCATAGATGGCAAGATTGAAACTCAAAGATCGCAAGATTAAAACTCTTAGATCGTAAGATTGAAATTCAAAGATCGCAAGATTGAATCTCATAGATCACAAGATTAAAACTTGAAGATCGAAAGATTGAAACTCAAAGATTGTAAGATTTAAACTCATTGATGGCAAGATTGAAACTCAAAGATCGCAAGATTGAAACTCAAAAATAGCAAGATTATAACTCAAAGATGGCAAGATTGAAAGTCAAAGATCGCAATTTTGAAACTCAAAGATCGCAAGATTGAAACTCAAAGATCGCAAGATTGAAACTCAAAGATCGCAAGATTGAAACTCAAAGATCACAAGATTTAAACTAAAAAATAGCAAGATTGAAACTCAAAGATCTCAAGATTGAATCTAAACGATCGCAAGATTGAAAATCAAAGATCGCAAGAATGTGACCCAAAGATCGCAAGATTGAAACTCAAAGATCGAAGGATTGAAACTCAAAGAGTGCAGGATTGAAACTCAAAGATCGCAAGATTGAAACTCAAAGATCTCAAGATTGAATCAAAAGATCACAAGATTAAAACTCAAATATCGCAAGATTAAAACTCAAAGATTACAAGATTGAAACTTAGATTGCAAGATTGAAACTCAAAGATCGCAAGATTGAAACTCAAAGATCGCAAGATTAAAACTCAAAGAAAGCAAGATTGAACCACAAAGATCGCAAGTTTAAAACTCAAAGATCGCAAAATTGAAACTCAAAAATGGCAAGATTGAAACTCAAAGATCGCAAGACTGAAACTCAAAGATCGCAAGATTGAAACTTAAAGATAGCAAGATTGAAACTCAAAGATCGAACAATTTCAACTTAAGGATCGCAAGATTGAAACTCAAAGATCGCAAGATTGAAACTCAAAGATCGCAAGATTGAAATTAAAAGATCGCAAGATTGAAACTCAAAGATCGAACGATTGAAACTCAAAGATCGCAAGATTGAAACTCAAAGATCGTAAGATTGAAACTCAAAGATCGCAAGATTGAAACTCAAAGATCGCAAGATTGAAACTCAAAGATCGCAAAATTGAAACTCAAAGATCGCAAGATTTAAACTCAAAAATGGCAAGATTGAAACTTAAAGATTGCAAGATTGAAACTCGAAGATTGCAAGATTTAAACTCAAAGATCGAACGATTGAAACTCAAAGATCGCAAGAATGAAACTCAAAGATCGAACAGATTTCAACTCAAGGATCGCAAGATTGAAACTCAAAGATCGCAAGATTGAAACTCAAAGATCGCAAGATTGAAACTCAAAGATCGCAAGATTGAAACTCAAAGATCGCAAGATTGAAACTCAAAGATCGCAAGAATGAAACTCAAAGATCGCAAGATTGAAACTCAAAGATCGCAAGATTGAAACTCAAAGAATGCAAGATTGAAACTCAAAGATCGCAAGATTAAACTCAAAGATCGCAAGGATTGAACTCAAAGATCGCAAGATTGAAACTTAAAGATTGCAAGATTGAAACTCAAAGATCACAAGATTGAAACTCAAAGATCGCAAGACTGAAACTCAAAGATCGCAAGATTGAAACTCAAAGATCGCAAGATTAAAACTCATAGATCGCAAGATTGAAACTCAAAGATCGCAAGATTGAAACTCAAAGATCGCAAGATTGAAACTCAAAGATCGCAAGATTGAAACTCAAAGATCACAAGATTAAAACTTGAAGATCGAAAGATTGAAACTCAAAGATTGTAAGATTTAAACTTATTGATGGCAAGATTGAAACTCAAAGATCGCAAGATTGAAACTCAAAAATAGCAAGATTATAACTCAAAGATGGCAAGATTGAAAGTCAAAGATCGCAATTTTGAAACTCAAAGATCGCAAGATTGAAACTCAAAGATCGCAAGATTGAAACTCAAAGATCGCAAGATTGAAACTCAAAGATCACAAGATTTAAACTAAAAAATAGCAAGATTGAAACTCAAAGATCTCAAGATTGAATCTAAAAGATCGCAAGATTGAAAATCAAAGATCGCAAGAATGTGACCCAAAGATCGCAAGATTGAAACTCAAAGATCACAAGATTGAAATTAAAAGATCGCAAGATTGAAACTCAAAGATCGAACGATTGAAACTCAAAGATCGCAAGATTGAAACTCAAAGATCGTAAGATTGAAACTCAAAGATCGCAAGATTGAAACTCAAAGATCGCAAGATTGAAACTCAAAGATCGCAAAATTGAAACTCAAAGATCGCAGGATTGAAACTCAAAAATGGCAAGATTGAAACTTAAAGATTGCAAGATTGAAACTCGAAGATTGCAAGATTAAAACTCAAAGATCGAACGATTGAAACTCAAAGATCGCAAGAATGAAACTCAAAGATCGAACAATTTCAACTCAAGGATCGCAAGATTGAAACTCAAAGATCGCAACATTGAAACTCAAAGATCGCAAGATTTAAACTCAAAGATCGCAAGATTGAAACTCAAAGATCGCAAGATTTAAACTCAAAGATAGCAAGACTGAAACTCAAAGATAGCAAGTTTGAAACTCAAAGATCGCATGATTGAAACTCAAAAATCGCAAGATTAAAACTCAAAGATCACAAGATTGAAATTCAAAGATCGCAAGATTGAAACTCAAAGATCGAACGATTGAAACTCAAAGATTGCAAGATTGAAACTCAAAGATCGCAAGATTAAAACTCAAAGATCGCAAGATTGAAAATCAAAGATCGCAAGAATCAGACCCAAAGATCGTAAGAATAAAACTCAAAGATCGAAGGATTGAAACTCAAAGAATGCAGGATTGAAACTCAAAGATCGCAAGATTGAAACTCAAAGATCGCAAGATTTAAACTAAAAAATAGCAAGATTGAAACTCAAAGATCTCAAGATTGAAACTAAAAGATCGCAAGATTGAAAATCAAAGATCGCAAGAACGAGACCCAAAGATCGCAAGATTGAAACTCAAAGATCGAAGGATTGAAACTCAAAGAATGCAGGATTTAAACTCAAAGATCGCAAGATTGTAACTCAAAGATCGCAAGATTGAAACCAAAAGATCACAAGATTAAAACTCAAATATCGCAAGATTAAAACTCAAAGATAGCAAGATTGAAACTTAGAGATTGCAAGATTGAAACTAAAAGATCGCAAGATTGAAACTCAAAGATCGCAAGATTGAAACTCAAAGATAGCAAGATTGAACCACAAAGATCGCAAGTTTAAAACTCAAAGATCGCAAAATTGAAACTAAAAGATCGCAAGACTGAAACTCAAAGATCGCAAGATTTAAAATCAAAGATTGCAAGATTGAAACTCAAAGATCGCAAGATTAAAACTCAAAGATAGCAAGTTTGAAACTCAAAGATAGCAAGTTTGAGACTCAAAGATCGCATGATTGAAACTCAAAAATCGCAAGATTGAAACTCAAAGATCACAAGATTGAAATTAAAAGATCGCAAGATTGAAACTCAAAGATCGAACGATTGAAACTCAAAGATCGCAAGATTGAAACTCAAAGATCGTAAGATTGAAACTCAAAGATCGCAAGATTGAAACTCAAAGATCGCAAGATTGAAACTCAAAGATCGCAAAATTGAAACTCAAAGATCGCAAGATTGAAACTCAAAAATGGCAAGATTGAAACTTAAAGATTGCAAGATTGAAACTCAAAGATTGCAAGATTAAAACTCAAAGATCGAACGATTGAAACTCAAAGATCGCAAGAATGAAACTCAAAGATCGAACAGTTTCAACTCAAGGATCGCAAGATTGAAACTCAAAGATCGCAAGATTGAAACTCAAAGACCGCAAGATTGAAACTCAAAGATCGCAAGATTGAAACTCAAAGATCGCAAGATTAAAACTCATAGATGGCAAGATTGAAACTCAAAGATCGCAAGATTAAAACTCTTAGATCGTAAGATTGAAATTCAAAGATCGCAAGATTGAAACTCATAGATCACAAGATTAAAACTTGAAGATCGAAAGATTGAAACTCAAAGATTGTAAGATTTATACTCATTGATGGCAAGATTGAAACTCAAAGATCGCAAGATTGAAACTCAAAAATAGCAAGATTATAACTCAAAGATGGCAAGATTGAAAGTCAAAGATCGCAATTTTTAAACGCAAAGATCGCAAGATTGAAACTCAAAGATCGCAAGATTGAAACTCAAAGATCGCAAGATTGAAACTCAAAGATCACAAGATTTAAACTAAAAAATAGCAAGATTGAAACTCAAAGATCTCAAGATTGAATCTAAACGATCGCAAGATTGAAAATCAAAGATCGCAAGAATGTGACCCAAAGATCGCAAGATTGAAACTCAAAGATCGAAGGATTGAAACTCAAAGAGTGCAGGATTGAAACTCAAAGATCGCAAGATTGAAACTCAAAGATCGCAAGATTGAATCAAAAGATCACAAGATTAAAACTCAAATATCGCAAGATTAAAACTCAAAGATTACAAGATTGAAACTTAGATTGCAAGATTGAAACTCAAAGATCGCAAGATTGAAACTCAAAGATCGCAAGATTAAAACTCAAAGAAAGCAAGATTGAACCACAAAGATCGCAAGTTTAAAACTCAAAGATCGCAAAATTGAAACTCAAAAATGGCAAGATTGAAACTCAAAGATCGCAAGACTGAAACTCAAAGATCGCAAGATTGAAACTTAAAGATAGCAAGATTGAAACTCAAAGATCGAACAATTTCAACTTAAGGATCGCAAGATTGAAACTCAAAGATCGCAAGATTGAAACTCAAAGATCGCAAGAATTAAACTCAAGGATCACAAGATTGAAACTCAAAGATCGCAAGATTGAAACTCAAAGATCGCAAGATTCAAACTCAAAGATCGCAAGATTGAAACTCAAAGATCGCAAGATTGAAACTCAAAGATTGCAAGAATGAAACTAAAAGATCGCAGGATTGAAACTCAAAGAATGCAAGATTGAAACTCAAAGATCGCAAGATTAAACCTCAAATATCGCAGGATTGAACTCAAAGATCGCAAGATTGAAACTTAAAGATTGCAAGATTGAAACTCAAAGATCACAAGATTGAAACCTAAAGATCGCAAGACTGAAACTCAAAGATCGCAAGATTGAAACTCAAAGATCGCAAGATTAAAACTCATAGATGGCAAGATTGAAACTCAAAGATCGCAAGATTAAAACTCTTAGATCGTAAGATTGAAATTCAAAGATCGCAAGATTGAAACTCATAGATCACAAGATTAAAACTTGAAGATCGAAAGATTGAAACTCAAAGATTGTAAGATTTAAACTCATTGATGGCAAGATTGAAACTCAAAGATCGCAAGATTGAAACTCAAAAATAGCAAGATTATAACTCAAAGATGGCAAGATTGAAAGTCAAAGATCGCAATTTTGAAACTCAAAGATCGCAAGATTGAAACTCAAAGATCGCAAGATTGAAACTCAAAGATCGCAAGATTGAAACTCAAAGATCACAAGATTTAAACTAAAAAATAGCAAGATTGAAACTCAAAGATCTCAAGATTGAATCTAAACGATCGCAAGATTGAAAATCAAAGATCGCAAGAATGTGACCCAAAGATCGCAAGATTGAAACTCAAAGATCGAAGGATTGAAACTCAAAGAGTGCAGGATTGAAACTCAAAGATCGCAAGATTGAAACTCAAAGATCGCAAGATTGAATCAAAAGATCACAAGATTAAAACTCAAATATCGCAAGATTAAAACTCAAAGATTACAAGATTGAAACTTAGATTGCAAGATTGAAACTCAAAGATCGCAAGATTGAAACTCAAAGATCGCAAGATTAAAACTCAAAGAAAGCAAGATTGAACCACAAAGATCGCAAGTTTAAAACTCAAAGATCGCAAAATTGAAACTCAAAAATGGCAAGATTGAAACTCAAAGATCGCAAGACTGAAACTCAAAGATCGCAAGATTGAAACTTAAAGATAGCAAGATTGAAACTCAAAGATCGAACAATTTCAACTTAAGGATCGCAAGATTGAAACTCAAAGATCGCAAGATTGAAACTCAAAGATCGCAAGATTGAAATTAAAAGATCGCAAGATTGAAACTCAAAGATCGAACGATTGAAACTCAAAGATCGCAAGATTGAAACTCAAAGATCGTAAGATTGAAACTCAAAGATCGCAAGATTGAAACTCAAAGATCGCAAGATTGAAACTCAAAGATCGCAAAATTGAAACTCAAAGATCGCAAGATTGAAACTCAAAAATGGCAAGATTGAAACTTAAAGATTGCAAGATTGAAACTCGAAGATTGCAAGATTAAAACTCAAAGATCGAACGATTGAAACTCAAAGATCGCAAGAATGAAACTCAAAGATCGAACAATTTCAACTCAAGGATCGCAAGATTGAAACTCAAAGATCGCAAGATTGAAACTCAAAGATCGCAAGAATTAAACTCAAGGATCACAAGATTGAAACTCAAAGATCGCAAGAATGTAACTCAAAGATCGCAAGATTCAAACTCAAAGATCGCAAGATTGAAACTCAAAGATCGCAAGAATGAAACTCAAAGATTGCAAGAATGAAACTAAAAGATCGCAGGATTGAAACTCAAAGAATGCAAGATTGAAACTCAAAGATCGCAAGATTAAACCTCAAATATCGCAGGATTGAACTCAAAGATCGCAAGATTGAAACTTAAAGATTGCAAGATTGAAACTCAAAGATCACAAGATTGAAACCTAAAGATCGCAAGACTGAAACTCAAAGATCGCAAGATTGAAACTCAAAGATCGCAAGATTAAAACTCATAGATGGCAAGATTGAAACTCAAAGATTGCAAGATTAAAACTCTTAGATCGTAAGATTGAAATTCAAAGATCGCAAGATTGAAACTCATAGATCACCAGATTGAAACTTGAAGATCGCAAGATTGAAACTCAAAGATTGTAAGATTTAAACTTATTGATGGCAAGATTGAAACTCAAAGATCGCAAGATTGAAACTCAAAAATATCAAGATTATAACTCAAAGATGGCAAGATTGAAAGTCAAAGATCGCAATTTTGAAACTCAAAGATCGCAAGATTGAAACTCAAAGATCGCAAGATTGAAACTCAAAGATCGCAAGATTGAAACTCAAAGATCACAAGATTTAAACTAAAAAATAGCAAGATTGAAACTCAAAGATCTCAAGATTGAATCTAAAAGATCGCAAGATTGAATATCAAAGATCGCAAGAATGTGACCCAAAGATCGCAAGATTGAAACTCAAAGATCGCAAGATTGAAATTAAAAGATCGCAAGATTGAAACTCAAAGATCGAACGATTGAAACTCAAAGATCGCAAGATTGAAACTCAAAGATCGTAAGATTGAAACTCAAAGATCGCAAGATTGAAACTCAAAGATCGCAAGATTGAAACTCAAAGATCGCAAAATTGAAACTCAAAGATCGCAGGATTGAAACTCAAAAATGGCAAGATTGAAACTTAAAGATTGCAAGATTGAAACTCGAAGATTGCAAGATTAAAACTCAAAGATCGAACGATTGAAACTCAAAGATCGCAAGAATGAAACTCAAAGATCGAACAATTTCAACTCAAGGATCGCAAGATTGAAACTCAAAGATCGCAAGATTGAAACTCAAAGATCGCAAGATTTAAACTCAAAGATCGCAAGATTGAAACTCAAAGATCGCAAGATTTAAACTCAAAGATAGCAAGACTGAAACTCAAAGATAGCAAGTTTGAAACTCAAAGATCGCATGATTGAAACTCAAAAATCGCAAGATTAAAACTCAAAGATCACAAGATTGAAATTCAAAGATCGCAAGATTGAAACTCAAAGATCGAACGATTGAAACTCAAAGATTGCAAGATTGAAACTCAAAGATCGCAAGATTAAAACTCAAAGATCGCAAGATTGAAAATCAAAGATCGCAAGAATCAGACCCAAAGATCGTAAGAATAAAACTCAAAGATCGAAGGATTGAAACTCAAAGAATGCAGGATTGAAACTCAAAGATCGCAAGATTGAAACTCAAAGATCGCAAGATTTAAACTAAAAAATAGCAAGATTGAAACTCAAAGATCTCAAGATTGAAACTAAAAGATCGCAAGATTGAAAATCAAAGATCGCAAGAATGAGACCCAAAGATCGTAAGATTGAAACTCAAAGATCGAAGGATTGAAACTCAAAGAATGCAGGATTTAAACTCAAAGATCGCAAGATTGTAACTCAAAGATCGCAAGATTGAAACCAAAAGATCACAAGATTAAAACTCAAATATCGCAAGATTAAAACTCAAAGATAGCAAGATTGAAACTTAGAGATTGCAAGATTGAAACTAAAAGATCGCAAGATTGAAACTCAAAGATTGCAAGATTGAAACTCAAAGATAGCAAGATTGAACCACAAAGATCGCAAGTTTAAAACTCAAAGATCGCAAAATTGAAACTAAAAGATCGCAAGACTGAAACTCAAAGATCGCAAGATTTAAAATCAAAGATTGCAAGATTGAAACTCAAAGATCGCAAGATTTAAACTCAAAGATAGCAAGATTGAAACTCAAAGATAGCAAGTTTGAGACTCAAAGATCGCATGATTGAAACTCAAAAATCGCAAGATTGAAACTCAAAGATCACAAGATTGAAATTAAAAGATCGCAAGATTGAAACTCAAAGATCGAACGATTGAAACTCAAAGATCGCAAGATTGAAACTCAAAGATCGTAAGATTGAAACTCAAAGATCGCAAGATTGAAACTCAAAGATCGCAAGATTGAAACTCAAAGATCGCAAAATTGAAACTCAAAGATCGCAAGATTGAAACTCAAAAATGGCAAGATTGAAACTTAAAGATTGCAAGATTGAAACTCGAAGATTGCAAGATTAAAACTCAAAGATCGAACGATTGAAACTCAAAGATCGCAAGAATGAAACTCAAAGATCGAACAGTTTCAACTCAAGGATCGCAAGATTGAAACTCAAAGATCGCAAGATTGAAACTCAAAGATCGCAAGATTGAAACTCAAAGATCGCAAGATTGAAACTCAAAGATCGCAAGATTGAATCTCTAAGATTGCAAGATTGAAACTCAAAGATCGCAAGATTGAAACTCAAAGATCGCAAGATTGAAACTTAAAGATAGCAAGATTGAAACTCAAAGATCGCAAGATTGAAACTCAAAGATCGCAAGATTGAAACTCAAAGATCACAAGATTGAAACTCAAAGATCGCAAGATTGAAACTCAAAGATCGCAAGATTGAAACTCAAAGATCGCCAGATTGAAACTCGAAGATTGCAAGATTGAAATTCAAAGATAGCAAGTTTGAAACTAAAAGATCGCAAGATTGAAACTTAAAGATCGCATTATTGAAACTCAAAGATCGCAAGAATTAAACTCAAAGATGGCAAGATTTAAACTCAATTCGCAAGATTAAAACTCAAAGATGGCAAGAATTAAACTCAAAGATCGCAAGATTGAAACTCAAAGTTCGCATGATTGAAACTCAAAGATCGCAAGATTCAAACTCAAAGATCGCAAGATTGAAACTCAAAAAATCGCAAGAATGAAACCCAAAGATCGCAAGAATGAAACTAAAAGATCGCAAGATTGAAACTCATAAATAGCAAGTTTGAAACTAAAAGATCGCAAGATTGAAACTCAAAGATCACAAGATTGAAACTCAAGATCACAAGATTGAAACTCAAAGATCGCAAGATTGAAACTCAAAGATCGCAAAATTGAAACTCAAAGATCGCAAGATTGAAACTCAAAAATTGGCAAGATTGAAACTTAAAGATTGCAAGATTGAAACTCGAAGATTGCAAGATTAAAACTCAAAGATCACATGATTGAAACTCAAAGATCGCAAGAATGAAACTCAAAGATCGAACGATTTCAACTCAAGGATCGCAAGATTGAAACTCAAAGATCGCAAGATTGAAACTCAAAGATCGCAAGATTGAAACTCAAAGATCGCAAGATTGAAACTCAAAGATTGCAAGATTGAAACTCTAAGATCGCAAGATTGAAACTCAAAGATCGCAAGATTGAAACTCAAAGATCGCAAGTTTGAAACTTAAAGATAGCAAGATTGAATCCTCAAAGAGTCGCAAGATTGAAACTCAAAGATCGCAAGATTGAAACTCAAAGATCGCAAGATTGAAACTCAAAGATCACAAGGTTGAAACTCAAAGATCGCAAGATTGAAACTCAAAGATCGCAATTTGAAATTTGAAAAAGAACCAAAAAGATTGAAATAAAAGATGCAAGTTGAAACAAAAAGATCGAAAAGATTGAAACTAAAGATCAAAATTGAAACTCAAAGATCGAAAGATTTAAACTCAAAGATGCAAGATTAAACTAAAAACCCGAAAGGTTAAAATTAAAAAGATGAAAGTTTAAAAAACTAAAAGTCGCAAGATTAAAAACTAAAGTCGCATATTGAAACTAAAAAGATCGCAAAATTAAACTAAAAGTGGCAAGATTAAACTCAATTTCGAAAGTTTAAAAAACCCAAAAGTTGGCAAGAATTTAAACTAAAGATCGCAAGATTAAACTCAAAAATAGCCAAGTTTGGAAAACTAAAGTCGAAAGATTGAAACTCAAAGATAAAATTTAAAAACCCAAAGATCCCAAAAAAAACTAAAAGATCGAAGTTTTAAAACTCAAAATGAAAGTTTTGAAACTAAAAGATCGCAAGATTGAAATCAAAGATCACAAGTTGAAACTAAAAAGATCGCAAGATTGAAACTCAAAGATCGCAAGATTGAAACTCAAAGATCGCAAGAATGAAACTCGAAGGATCGACAAGATTGAAATTCAAAGATCGCAAGTTTGAAACTCAAAGATCGCAAGATTCGAAACTCAAAGATCGCAAGATTCGAAACTCAAAGATCGCAAGAATTAAACCCAAAGGATCACAAGATTGAAACTAAAAGATCGCAAGGATTGAAACTCAAAGATCGCAAGATTGAAACTCAAAGATCGCAAGATTCAAACTCAAAGATCGCAAGATTGAACCCAAAGATCGCAAGAATGAAACTAAAAGATTGCAGGATTGAAACTCAAAGAATGCACAAGATTGAAACTTAAAGATCGCAAGACTGAAACCTCAAATATCGCAAGGATTGAAACTCAAAGATCGCAAGATTGAAAACTCAAAGATTGCAAGATTGAAACTCAAAGATCGCAAGATTGAAACTCTTAGATCGCAAGACTGAAACTCAAAGATCGCAAGATTGAAACTCAATAGATCCAAATTAAAACTAAAGATGGAAATTGAAACTCAAAGATCGCAAGTTTAAAACTCAGATCGAAGATTGAAATTCAAAGATCCAAATTTTTAAACTATTTTAAAAAGCAAAATTGAAACTCAAAGATCCAAGATTGAAATCAAAAAAAAAATCGCAAGTTTTAAAACAAAATGCAGTTTTGAAACCCAAAGATCCAAGATTGAACAAAAAAGATCGAAGATTAAAAATAAAAAGATGAAAAAAAATTGACCCAAAGATCGCAAGATTGAAACTCAAAGATCGAAGGGATTGAATCAAAAGTCAGGATTAAACCAAAATCCAAGTTTAAAAAACTCAAAGATGCAAGTTTGAAAAAAAAAGATCCAAGATTAAAAACTCAAATGAAAGATTAAAACTCAAAGATTGCAGATTAAAAAAAGAGCGGGTTAAAACCAAGATCGCAAGTTAAAACTCAAAATCGCAAATTAAACTAAAAAAAGGAAAATTTGAACCCAAAGACGCAAGTTTAAAACTCAAAGATCGCAAATTGAAACTCAAAATGGCAAGATTGAAACTCAAAGATCGCAAGACTGAACTCATAGATCGCAAGTATTGTAACTTACAGATAGCAAGATTGAAACTCAAAGATCGAAAATTTCAACTCAAGGATCGCAGATTGAAACTCAAAGATCGCAAGATTGAAACTCAAAGATCGCAAGATTGAAATTAAAAGATCGCAAGATTGAAACTCAAAAGAATCGAACGATTGAAACTCAAAGATCGCAAGATTGAAACTCAAAGATCGTAAGATTGAAACTCAAAGATCGCAAGATTGAAACTCAAAGATCGCAAGATTGAAACTCAAAGATCGCAAAATTGAAACTCAAAGATCGCAAGATGGAAACTCAAAAATGGCAAGATTGAAACTAAAGATTGCAAGATTCAAACTCGAAGATTGCAAGATTAAAACTCAAAGA
Source organism: Stictocephala bisonia (assembly GCA_035578905.1). Lineage (NCBI taxonomy): Eukaryota > Metazoa > Arthropoda > Insecta > Hemiptera > Membracidae > Stictocephala > Stictocephala bisonia. The sequence goes on along the minus strand of JAQJVL010003167.1, from coordinate 12,871 downwards.
TCGAACGATTGAAACTCAAAGATCGCAAGATTGAAACTCAAAGATCGACAAGATTGAAACTCAAAGATCGCAAGATTGAAACTTAAAGATCGCAAGATTGAAACTCAGATCGCATTAGATTGAAACTCAAAGATCACAAGATTGAAACTCAAAGATCGCAAGATTGAAACTCAAAGATCGCAAGATTGAGACTCGAAGATCGCAAGATTGAAATTCAAAGATAGCAAGTTTGAAACTAAAAGATCGCAAGATTGAAAACTTATAGATCGCATTAGTTGAAACTCAAAGATCGCAAGAATTAAACTCAAAGATGGCAAGGATTTAAACTCAATTCGCAAGATTAAAACTCAAAGATGGCAAGGAATTAAACTCAAAGATCGCAAGATTGAAACTCAAAGTTCGCATGATTGAAACTCAAAGATCGCAAGATCAAACTCAAAGATCGCAAGATTGAGAACTCAAAGATCGCAAGAATGAAACCCAAAGATCGCAAGATGAAACTAAAAGATCGCAAGAATGAAACTCATAAATAGCAAGTTTGAAACTAGAAGATCGCAAGATTGAAACTCAAGAGATCACAAGATTGAAACTCAAAGATCACAAGATTGAAACTCAAAGATCGCAAGATTGAAACTCAAAGATCGCAAGATTGAAACTCGATGATCGCAAGATTGAAATTCAAAGATAGCAAGTTTGAATACTAAAAGATCGCAAGATTGAAACTCAAAGATCGCAAGATTGAAACTCAAAGATCGCAAGAATTAAACTCAAGGATCACAAGATTGAAACTCAAAGATCGCAAGATTGAAACTCAAAGATCGCAAGATTCAAACTCAAAGATCGCAAGATTGAAACACAAAGATCGCAAGAATGAAACCCAAAGATCGCAAGAATGAAACTAAAAGATCGCAGGATTGAAACTCAAAGAATGCAAGATTGAAACTCAAAGATCGCAAGATTAAACCTCAAATATCGCAGGATTGAACTCAAAGATCGCAAGATTGAAACTTAAAGATTGCAAGATTGAAACTCAAAGATCACAAGATTGAAACTTAAAGATCGCAAGACTGAAAACTCAAAGATCGCAAGATTGAAACTCAAAGATCGCAAGATTAAAACTCATAGATGGCAAGATTGAAACTCAAAGATCGCAAGATTAAAACTCTTAGATCGTAAGATTGAAATTTAAAGATCGCAAGATTGAAACTCATAGATCACAAGATTAAAATTTAAAGATCGAAAGATTGAAACTCAAAGATTGTAAGATTTAAACTCATTGATGGCAAGATTGAAACTCAAAGATCGCAAGATTGAAACTCAAAAATAGCAAGATTATAACTCAAAGATGCAAGATTGAAAGTCAAAGATCGCAATTTTGAAACTCAAAGATCGCAAGATTGAAAACTCAAAGATCGCAAGATTGAAACTCAAAGATCGCAAGATTGAAACTCAAAGATCACAAGATTTAAACTAAAAAAATAGCAAGATTGAAACTCAAAGATCTCAAGATTGAATCTAAAAGATCGCAAGATTAAAAATCAAAGATCGCAAGAATGAGACCCAAAGATCGCAAGATTGAAACTCAAAGATCGAAGGATGAAAACTCAAAGAGTGCAGGATTGAAACTCAAAGATCGCAAGATTGAAACTCAAAGATCGCAAGATTGAATCAAAAGATCACAAGATTAAAACTCAAATATCGCAAGATTAAAACTCAAAGATTGCAAAGATTGAAACTTAGATTGCAAGATTGAAACTCAAAGATCGCAAGATTGAAACTCAAAGAATCGCAAGATTGAAACTCAAAGAAAGCAAGATTGAACCACAAAGATCGCAAGTTTAAAACTCAAAGATCGCAAAATTGAAACTCAAAAATGGCAAGACTGAAACTCAAAGATCGCAATTCTGAAACTCATAGATGGCAAAATTTAAAATCAAAGATTGCAAGATTTGAAACTCATAAATCGCAAGATTGAAACTCAAAGATAGCAAGATTGAATCTCAAAGATAGCAAGTTTGAAACTCAAAAGATCGCATGATTGAAACTCAAAAATCGCAAGATTGAAACTCAAAGATCACAAGATTGAAATTCAAAGATCGCAAGATTGAAAACTCAAAGATCGAACGATTTGAAACGCAAGAGATCGCAAGATTGAAACTCAAAGATCGCAAGATTGAAACTCAAAGATCGCAAGATTGAAACGAAAAGATCGCAAATTGAAACTCAAAGATCGCAAGATTAAAACTCAAAAATGGCAAGATTGAAACTCAAAGATTGCAAGATTCAAACTCAAGATAGCAAGATTGAATCTCAAAGATTGCAAGATTGAAACTTAAAGATTGCAAGATTGAAACTCAAAGATCGCAAGATTAAAACTCAAAGATCGAACGATTGAAACTCAAAGATCGAAAGATTGAAACTCAAAGATCGAACGAATGAAACTCAAGGATCGCAAGATTGAAACTCAAAGATCGCAAGATTAAAACTCAAAGATCGCAAGATTGAAACTCAAAGATCGCAAGATTGAAACTCAAAGATCGCAAGATTGAAACTAAAAGATCGCAAGATTGAACTCAAAGATCGCAAGATTGAAACCTAATGATAGCAAGATTGAAACTCAAAGATCGCAAGATTGAAACTCAAGATCGCAAAGATTGAAACCAAAAGATCACAAGATTAAACCTCAAATATCGCAAGATTAAAACTCAAAGATCGCAAGATTTAAATTTAGAGATTGCAAGATTGAAACTCAAAGATCGCAAGATTGAAACTCAAAGATCGCAAGATTGAAACTCAAAGATAGCAAGATTGAACCACAAAGATCGCAAGTTTAAAACTCAAAGATCGCAAAATTGAAACTCAAAGAAGGCAAGATTGAAACTCAAAGATCGCAAGATTGAAACTTAGATTGCAAGATTGAAACTCAAAGATCGCAAGATTGAAACTCAAAAATAGCAAGATTATAACTCAAAGATGGCAAGATTAAAAGTCAAAGATCGCAATTTTGAAACTCAAAGATCGCAAGATTGAAACTCAAAGATCGCAAGATTGAAACTCAAAGATCGCAAGATTGAAACTCAAAGATCACAAGATTTAAACTAAAAAATAGCAAGATTGAAACTCAAAGATCTCAAGATTGAATCTAAAAGATCGCAAGATTGAAAATCAAAGATCGCAAGAATGAGACCCAAAGATCGCAAGATTGAAACTCAAAGATCGAAGGATTGAAACTCAAAGAATGCAGGATTGAAACTCAAAGATCGCAAGATTGAAACTCAAAGATCGCAAGATTGAAACCAAAAGATCACAAGATTAAAACTCAAATATCGCTAGATTAAAACTCAAAGATCGCAAGATTGAAACTTAGATTGCAAGATTGAAACTCAAAGATCGCAAGATTGAAACTCAAAGATCGCAAGATTGAAACTCAAAGAAAGCAAGATTGAACCACAAAGATCGCAAGTTTAAAACTCAAAGATCGCAAAATTGAAACTCAAAAATGGCAAGATTGAAACTCAAAGATCGCAAGACTGAAACTCAAAGATCGCAAGATTTAGAATCAAAGATTGCAAGATAGAAACTCAAAATCGCAAGATTGAAACTCAAAGGTAGCAAGATTGAAACTCAAAGATAGCAAGTTTGAAACTCAAAGATCGCATTGATTGAAACTCAAAAATCGCAAGATTGAAACTCAAAGATCACAAGATTGAAATTCAAAGATCGCAAGATTAAAACTCAAAGATCGAACGATTAAAACTCAAGGATCGCAAGATTGAAACTCAAAGATCGCAAGATTGAAACTCAAAGATCGCAAGATTGAAACTCAAAGATCGCAAGAATGAAACCCAAAGATCGCAAAGATTGAGACTCAAAGATCGCAAGATTGAAACTCAAAGATCGCAAGATTGAAACTCAAAGATCGCAATATTGAAACTTAAAGATAGCAAGATTGAAACTCGAAGATCGCAAGATTGAAACTCAAAGATCGCAAGATTGAAAACTCAAAGATCGCAAGATTGAAACTCAAAGATCACAAGATTGAAACTCAAAGATCGGCAAGCTTGAAACTCAAAGATCGCAAGATTGAAACTCGAAGATTGCAAGATTGAAATTCAAAGATAAGAAATTTGAAACCAAAAGATCGCAAGATTGAAACTCAAAGATCGCATGATTGAAACACAAAGATCGCAAGATTTAAACTCATAGATGGCAAGATTGAAATTTAAAGATCGCAAGATTGAAACCAAAAGATCACAATATTAAAACTCAAATATCGCAAGATTAAAACTCAAAGATCGCAAGATTGAAATTTAGAGATTGCAAGATTGAAACTCAAAGATCGCAAGATTTAAACTCAAAGATCGCAAGTTTAAAACTCAAAGATCGCAAAATTGAAACTCAAAGATGGCAAGATTGAAACTTAAAGATCATAAGACTGAAACTCAAAGAATGCAGGATTGAAACTCAAGATCACAAGATTGAAAACTCAAAAGATCATAAGACTGAAACTCAAAGAATGCAGGATTGAAACTCAAAGATCGCAAGATTAAAACTCAAAGATCGCAAGATTTAAACTCAAAATTCGCAAGATTGAAACTCAAAGATCACAAGATTGAAATTCAAAGATCGCAAGATTGAAACTCAAAGATTGCAAGATTGAAATTAAGAGATTGCAAGATTGAAACTCAAAGATCGCAAGATTGAAACTCAAAGATCGCAAGATTGAAACTCAAAGATAGCAAGATTGAACCACAAAGATCACAAAGTTTAAAACTCAAAAGATCGCAAATTGAAACTCAAAGATGGCAAGATGGAAACTCAAAGATCGCAAGACTGAAACTCAAAGATCGCAAGATTGAAACTCAAAGATCGCAAGATTAAAACTCAAAGATCGCAAAATGAAACTCAAAGATCGTAAGATTGAAACTAAAAAATGGCAAGATTGAAACTCAAAGAATGCAGGATTGAAACTCAAAGATCGCAAGATTGAAACTCAAAGATCGCAAGATTGAAACCAAAAGATCACAAGACTAAAACTCAAATATCGCAAGATTAAAACTCAAAAATTGTAACATTGAAATTTAGAGATTGCAAGATTGAAACTCAAAGATCGCAAGATTGAAACTTAAAGATCGCAAGATTAAAACTCAAAGATAGCAAGATTGAACCACAAAGATCGCAAGTTTAAAACTCAAAGATCGTAAAATTGAAAACTCAAAGATGGCAAGATTAAAACTCAAGATCGCAAGATGTAAAATCAAAGATTGCAAGATTGAAACTTAAAGATCGCAAGATTTAAACTCAAAGATAGCAAGATTGAAACTCAAAGATCAGCAAGTTTGAAACTCAAGATCGCAATGATTGAAACTCAAAAATCGCAAGATTAAAACTCAAAGATCACAAGATTGAAATTCAAAGATCGCAAGATTGAAACTCAAAGATCGAACGATTGAAACTCAAAGATCGCAAGAATGAAACTCAAAGATCGAACAATTTCAACTCAAGGATCGCAAGATTGAAACTCAAAGATCGCAAGATTGAAACTCAAAGATCGCAAGATTGAAACTCAAAGATCGCAAGATTGAAACTCAAAGATCGCAAGATGTAAAATCAAAGATTGCAAGATAGAAACTCAAAGATCGCAAGATTTAAACTCAAAGATAGCAAGATTGAAACTCAAAGATAGCAAGTTTGAAACTCAAAGATCGCATGATTGAAACTTAAAAATCGCAAGATTTAAAACTCAAAGATCACAAGATTGAAATTCAAAGATCGCAAGATTGAAACGCAAAGATCGAACGGTTGAAACTCATGATGCAAGATTGAAACTCAAAGATCGCAAGATTGAAACTCAAGGATCGCAAGATTGAAAATCAAAGATCGCTAGAATCAGACACCAAGAGATCGTAAGAATAAAACTCAAAGATCGAAGGATGAAACTCAAAGAATGCAGGATTGAAACTCAAAGATCGCAAGATTGAAACTCAAAGATCGCAAGATTTATAAACTAAAAAATAGCTAGATTGAAACTCAAGAGATCTCAAGATTGAAACTAAAAGATCGCAAGATTGAAAATCAAAGACCGCAAGAATGAGAACCCTAAGATCGTAAGATTGAAACTCAAAGATCGAAGGATTGAAGCTCAAAGAATGCAGGATTGAAACTCAAAGATCGCAAGATTGTAACGTCAAAGATCGCAAGGATTGAAACCAAAAGATCACAAATTAAAACTCAAATATCGCAAGATTAAAAATCAAAGATAGCAAGATTGAAACTTAGAGATTGCAATATTGAAACTAAAAGATCGCAAGATTGAAACTCAAAGATCGCAAGATTGAAACTCAAAGATAGCAAGATTGAACCACAAAGATCGCAAGTTTAAAACTCAAAGATCGCAAAATTGAAACTAAAAGATCGCAAGAGTAAAACTCAAAGATCGCAAGATTAAAATCAAAGATTGCAAGATTGACACTCAAAGATCGCAAGATTTAAACTCAAAGATAGCAAGATTGAAACTCAAGATAGCAAGTTGAGACCCAAAGATCGCATGATTGAAACTCAAAAATCGCAAGATTGAAACTCAAAGATCACAAGATTGAAATTAAAAGATCGCAAGATTAAAACTCAAAGATCGAACGATTGAAACTCAAAGATCGCAAGATTGAAACTCAAAGATCGTAAGATTGAAACTAAAAGAGCGCAAGATTGAAACTCAAAGATCGCAAGATTGAAACTCAAAGATCGCAAAATTGAAACTCAAAGATCGCAAGATTGAAACTCAAAAATGGCAAGATTGAAACTTAAAGATTGCAAGATTGAAACTCGAAGATTGCAAGATTAAAACTCAAAAATCGAACGATTGAAACTCAAAGATCGCAAGAATGAAACTCAAAGATCGAACAATTTCAACTCAAGGATCGCAAGATTGAAACTCAAAGATCGCAAGATTGAAACTCAAAGATCGCAAGATTAAAACTCAAAGATCGCAAGATTGAAACTCAAAGATCGCAAGATTGAAACTCTAAGATCGCAAGATTGAAACTCAAAGATCGCAAGATTGAAACTCAAAGATCGCAAGATTGAAACTTAAAGATAGCAAGATTGAAACTCAAAGATCGCAAGATTGAAACTCAAAGATCGCAAGATTGAAACTCAAAGATCACAAGATTGAAACTAAAAGATCGTAAGATTGAAACTCAAAGATCGCAAGATTGAAACTCGAAGATTGCAAGATTGAAATTCAAAGATAGCAAGTTTGAAACTAAAAGATCGCAAGATTAAAACTTAAAGATCGCATTATTGAAACTCAAAGATCGCAAGAATGAAACTCAAAGATGGCAATATTTAAACTCAATTCGCAAGATTAAAACTCAAAGATGGCAAGAATTAAACTCAAAGATCGCAAGATTGAAACTCAAAGTTTGCATGATTGAAACTCAAAGATCGCAAGATTCAAACTCAAAGATCGCAAGATTGAAATTCAAAGATCGCAAGATTGAAACTCAAAGATCGAACGGTTGAAACTCAATGATTGCAAGATTGAAACTCAAAGATCGCAAGATTGAAACTCAAAGATCGCAAGATTGAAAGTCAAAGATCGCAAGAATCAGACCCAAAGATCGTAAGAATAAAACTCAAAGATCGAAGGATTGAAACTCAAAGAATGCAGGATTGAAACTCAAAGATCGCAAGATGAAACTCAAAGATCGCAAGATTTAAACTAAAAAATAGCAAGATTGAAACTCAAAGATCTCAAGATTGAAACTAAAAGATCGCAAGATTGAAAATCAAAGATCGCAAGAATGAGACCCTAAGATCGTAAGATTGAAACTCAAAGATCGAAGGATTGAAACTCAAAGAATGCAGGATTGAAACTCAAAGATCGCAAGATTGTAACTCAAAGATCGCAAGATTGAAACCAAAGATCACAAGATTAAAAAACTCAAATATCGCAAGATTAAAACTCAAAGATAGCAAGATTGAAACTTAGAGATTGCAATATTGGAAACTAAAAGATCGCAAGATTGAAACTCAAAGATCGCAAGATTGAAACTCAAAGATAGCAAGATTGAACCACAAGATCGCAAGTTTAAAACTCAAAGATCGCAAAATTGAAAAACTAAAAGATCGCAAGACTAAAACTCAAAGATCGCAAGATTTAAAATCAAAGATTGCAAGATTGACACTCAAAGATCGCAAGATTTAAACTCAAAGATAGCAAGATTGAAACTCAAAGATAGCAAGTTTGAGACCCAAAGATCGCATGATTGAAACTCAAAAATCGCAAGATTGAAACTCAAAGATCACAAGATTGAAAATTAAAAGATCGCAAGATTAAAAACTCAAAGATCGAACGATCGAAACTCAAAGATCGCAAGATTGAAACTCAAAGATCGAACGATTGAAACTCATAGATCGCAAGATTGAAACTCAAAGATCGCAATATTGAAACTCAAAGATCGCAAAATTGAAACTCAAAGATCGCAAGATTGAAACTCAAAAATGGCAAGATTGAAACTTAAAGATTGCAAGTATTGAAACTCGAAGATTGCAAGATTAAAACTCAAAAATCGAACGATTGAAACTCAAAGATCGCAAGAATGAAACTCAAAGATCGAACAATTTCAACTCAAGGATCGCAAGATTGAAACTCAAGATCGCAAGATTGAAACTCAAAGATCGCAAGATTAAAACTCAAAGATCGCAAGATTGAAACTCAAAGATCGCAAGATTGAAACTCTAAGATCGCAAGATTGAAACTCAAAGATCGCAAGATTGAAACTCAAAGATCGCAAGATTGAAACTTAAAGATAGCAAGATTGAAACTCAAAGATCGCAAGATTGAAACTCAAAGATCGCAAGATTGAAACTCAAAGATCGCAAGATTGAAACTCAAAGATCACAAGATTGAAACTAAAAGATCGTAAGATTGAAACTCAAAGATCGCAAGATTGAAACTCGAAGATTGCAAGATTGAAATTCAAAGATAGCAAGTTTGAAACTAAAAGATCGCAAGATTAAAACTTATAGATCGCATTATTGAAACTCAAAGATCGCAAGAATGAAACTCAAAGATGGCAATATTTAAACTCAATTCGCGAAGATTAAAACTCAAGATGGCAAGAATTAAACTCAAAGATCGCAAGATTGAAACTCAAAGTTTGCATGATTGAAACTCAAAGATCGCAAGATTCAAACTCAAATCGCAAGATTGAAACTCAAAGATCGCAAGAATGAAACCCAAAGCTCGCAAGAATGAAAACTAAAAGATCACAAGATTGAAACTCATAAATAGCAAGTTTGAAACTAAAAGATCACAAGATTGAAACTCAAAGATCACAAGATTGAAACTCAAAGATCGCAAGATTGAAACTCAAAGATCGCAAGATTGAAACTCGAAGATCGCAAGATTGAAAATCAAAGATAGCAAGTTTGAAACTAAAAAAACGCAAGATTGAAACTCAAAGATCGCAAGATTGAAACTCAAAGATCGCAAGAATTAAAATCAAGGATCACAAGATTGAAACTCAAAGATCGCAAGATTAAAACTCAAAGATCGCAAGATTCAAACTCAAAGATCGCAAGATTGAAACTCAAAGATCGCAAGAATGAAACCCAAAGATCGCAAGAATGAAACTAAAAGATCGCAGGATTGAAACTCAAAGAATGCAAGATTGAAACTCAAAGATCGCAAGATTAAACCCTCAAATATCGCAGGATTGAACTCAAAGATCGCAAGATTGAAACTCAAAGATCGCAAGATTGAAACTCTAAGATCGCAAGATTGAAACTCAAATATCGCAAGATTGAAACTCAAAGATCGCAAGATTGAAACTTAAAGATAGCAAGATTGAAACTCAAAGATCGCAAGATTGAAACTCAAAGATCGCAAGATTGAAACTCAAAGATCGCAAGATTGAAACTCAAAGATCACAAGATTGAAACTCAAAGATCGCAAGATTGAAACTCAAAGATCGCAAGATTGAAACTCGAAGATCGCAAGATTGAAATTCAAAGATAGCAAGTTTGAAACTAAAAGATCGCAAGATTGAAACTCAAAGATCGCATTATTGAAACTCAAAGATCGCAAGAATGAAACTCAAAGATGGCAAGATTTAAACTCAATTCGCAAGATTAAAACTCAAAGATGGCAAGAATTAAACTCAAAGATCGCAAGATTGAAACTCAAAGTTCGCATGATTGAAACTCAAAGATCGCAAGATTCAAACTCAAAGATCGCAAGATTGAAACTCAAAGATCGCAAGAATGAAACCCAAAGATCGCAAGAATGAAACTAAAAGATCGCAAGATTGAAACTCATAAATGGCAAGTTTGAAGCTAAAAGATCGCAAGATTGAAACTCAAAGATCACAAGATTGAAACTCAAAGATCACAAGATTGAAAATTTAAAGATCGCAAGATTGAAACTCAAAGATCGCAAGATTGAAACTCAAAGATAGCAAGATTGAAACTCAAAAGATCGCAAGATTGAAACGCTAAGATCGCAAGATTGAAACTCAAAAGATCGCAAGATTGAAACTCAAAGATCGCAAGATTGAAACTTAAAGATAGCAAGATTGAAACTCAAAGATCGCAAGATTGAAACTCAAAGATCGCAAGATTGAAACTCAAAGATCGCAAGATTGAAACTCAAAGATCACAAGATTGAAACTCAAAGATCGCAAGATTGAAACTCAAAGATCGCAAGATTGAAAACTCGAATGATCGCAAGATTGAAATTCAAAGATAGCAAGTTTGAAACTAAAAAGATCGCAAGATTGAAAACTTAAAAGATCGCATTATTGAAACTCAAAGATCGCAAGAATGAAACTCAAAGATGGCAATATTTAAACTCAATTCGCAGATTAAAACTCAAAGATGGCAAGAAAAAAACCAAAGATGAAAGATTGAACTCAAAGTTTGCATGATTAAAAACTAAAGATCGCAAGTTTAAAAACTCAAAGATCGAAAGATTGAAACTCAAAGATCGAAAGAATAAACCCAAAGCTCGCAAAAATGAAACTAAAAGATCGCAAGATTGAAACCATAATAGAAGTTTGAAACTCAAAGACCAAGATTGAAACTCGAAGATCGAAAGATTAAAATTTAAAAAGTAGCTTTTGAAACAAAAAAAAATCGCAAGATTAAAACCCAAAGATCGCAAGATTGAAACTCAAAGACTCAAAAATTTAAAAAACTCAAGGACCCAAAAGTTAAAACTCAAAGATCGCATGATTGAAACTCAAAAATCGCAAGATTAAAACTCAAAGATCACAAGATTGAAATTCAAAGATCGCAAGATTGAAACTCAAAGATCGAACGATTGAAACTCAAAGATCGCAAGAATGAAACTCAAAGATCGAACAATTTCAACTCAAGGATCGGCAAGATTGAAAACTCAAAGATCGCAAGATTGAAACTCAAAGATCGCAAGATTGAAACTCAAAGATCGCAAGATTGAAACTCAAAGATCGCAAGATGTAAAATCAAAGATTGCAAGATTGAAAACTCAAAGATCGCAAGATTTAAACTCAAAGATAGCAAGATTGAAACTCAAAAAGATAGCAAGTTTGAAAATCAAAGATCGCATGATTGAAACTTAAAAATCGCAAGATTAAAACTCAAAGATCACAAGATTGAAATTCAAGATCGCAAGATTGAAACTCAAAGATCGAACGATTGAAACTCAATGATTGCAAGATTGAAACTCAAAGATCGCAAGATTGAAACTCAAAGATCACAAGATTCAATATCAAAGATCGCAAGAATCAGACCCAAAGATCGTAAGAATAAAACTCAAGATCGTAAGGATTGAAACTCAAAGAATGCAGGATTGAAACTCAAAGATCGGCAAAGATTGAACTCAAAGATCGCAAGATTTAATCTAAAAAATAGCAAGATTGAAACTCAAAGATCTCAAGATTGAAACTAAAAGATCGCAAGATTGAAAATCAAAGATCGCAAGAATGAGACCCAAAGATCGTAAGATTGAAACTCAAAGATCGAAGGATTGAAACTCAAAGAATGCAGGATTGAAACTCAAAGATCGCAAGATTGTAACTCAAAGATCGCAAGATTGAAACCAAAAGATCACAAGATTAAAACTCAAATATCGCAAGATTAAAACTCAAAGATAGCAAGATTGAAACTTAGAGATTGCAATATTGAAACAAAAAGATCGCAAGATTGAAACTCAAAGATCGCAAGATTGAAACTCAAAGATAGCAAGATTGAACCACAAAGATCGCAAGTTTAAAACTCAAAGATCGCAAAATTGAAACTAAAAGATCGCAAGACTGAAACTGAAGATCGCAAGATTTTAAAATCAAAGATTGCAAGATTGAAACTCAAAGATCGCAAGATTAAACTCAAAAGATAGCAAGATTAAAACTCAAGATAGCAAGTTTGAGACTCAAAGATCGCATGATTGAAACTCAAAAATCGCAAGATTGAAACTCAAAGATCACAGATTGAAATTAAAAGATCGCAAGATTGAAACTCAAAGATCGAACGATTGAAACTCAAAGATCGCAAGATTGAAACTCAAAGATCTTAAGATTGAACTCAAAGATCGCAAGATTGAAACTCAAAGATCGCAAGAATTAAACTCAAAGATCGCAAGATTGAAACTCAAAGATCGCAAGATTGAAACTCAAAAATGGCAAGATTGAAACTTAAAGATTGCAAGATTGAAACTCAAAGATCGCAAGATTAAAACTCAAAGATCGAAACGATTGAAACTCAAAAGATCGCAAGATGAAACTCAAAGATGAACAAATTTCAACTCAAGGTATCGCAAGATTGAAACTCAAAGAATCGCAAGATTGAAACAGCAAAGATCGCAATGAATTATAACTCAAAGATCGGCCAA